>JANZXR010000146.1:93186-105260 GCA_027575705.1 Erythroxylum echinodendron | reverse complement strand
TCCGCCTATATAAGGCAAACGATGTTATTTTGTTAGGTAGCTTATTTTGAATCAATTGACATACTTTCTCTAAACCTTTGAGCGCTTTTACGCTGCGTCAATTGATATCTTTTTTCTTAGAAAATTGGAATTAGTGGCATGGAGTTTGAGCTTATGGACGTCATAGCTAGAGTTTTTTTTTTCCTTTTTCTTTTGCTCCCGTGGTTGTTGGAGGAGGAAGAAAAAGAAAGGTTGAGATTTTGAATAGGTTCACACTCTCTTTCTTAGTTTTACTCTACACTCCCACTCCTTTTTGCTTTTGATGCATAATTTATTACGGAGAAAAGTGGAAAAGTATATGACGGAGACAAGACAAGGTGAAAAACTTTGCAAGAAAACCTTTTGTTTCATACTCTTACAAGCCCAAAATCAAAATTACTCTGATACCAAACTTGTTGGATAATAACATAAGAAACACAATTTGCCCAAAATGTCACAAGTATTTTCATTATTGAAAGCAATCTTTAAATAGGTGAAAACATTCATAAAATTAGCTAACTAAGACCATTAATAATAGAAAATTACTCGCTAAGAACAAACACGTAAGTCCTAAAATTGAGTTATATACTTCAACACTACCCAACCGAAAGCAGAAAAATAGGAACCACTTATAAACATATTTTTGACTCAAACTTGAAATCATTCTTTAACACAAACTTGTGTGACTTTTCTTAAAAAGATCGTTGGTATCCTTATTAGTTTATGATCTACCTTCAAACCTTATTCGATAACTTGATCTTCTAATTGAGTATTTTAAATCCACGACATTGTATATAGGACAATATATCTTGAATGAAAATTCCTTATATTCCAATAATTTTTATTAAGAGAAAGGAGCATATTTATATTTTTAACTTTAAATTTTGTTTCAAAAACTTAATTTTGATTTATTTAAAAAACACATATAAAATGTGAGATGTAGACAAGTTAATTCAAACCAAAAAATCAATCTTATTTTTCCGAAATTTTAGTGATAAAGAAAAATAAAAGAGTTCAAATTCAATACAATAATATATATATTCATAAGATATAAATAAGTATGACTACAAAATGGGGTCAATTGTCTAACCCCAAGTCGTATTGTTTTGTCTTGGGGGATGGACTATTTAAATCCTTTGTTAACTTTAAATTTAGCTAATTAATTTCAAGACGGGTTAAGACTGTCAATTTTAAATATAAATTTATTAACTTGATGAGTTACCAACTAAGTAAAAACATATCTTTCCAAAGTTTAAATTTGAAATTAAATCTTTATTTTAATTAAAATTTTATTTTTAAATTATTTTCTACTATAAGAAAGAAAAAAGGATTGAATATACTTATTATGTTCCATTTACCAGGTTTTTTAGAGAAACTGAAGCCACATATAACTCTGGGCCTTAAAAGAAGACATTAGAACCGGAGCCTGCGCAAGAACAAATCATACTACTTACTTACCTTTGAAACTGTTCTATATTCTTCTTAATTAAAGTGTAAACCTCATTGAATTTTTACTTGAAGTAATGTGTTAAAACATGTGTATTTGTAATTTATTGAAAATAAAAAACAATATTATTTTTAAATAAGAGTATAGTAAATTTTCTATAAGCTAATAACTTCTACTATATACTAAATTTGTAATGTTCCAGCTCGAAGTATTAAAGAGATTAGTACTGGTCCACGTGTAAGCCTAAACGGACTATAAGCTTGAAGCTTCTAGTTCGAACGAGTTTGAGCCTTATTGGGCTTAGGCAGTCCAAAGGTAAATTAAATTTGGGTTAAATTGGACTGTTTCTTTTTTAATTTAAAGTTTAAAAAATGATATTATTTTATTTAAAATATTATTATTTATATTTAATATTTTTCGGTTTCGAGTAGGGATGGCAATTTCGGCCCAGCCTGTTTTTGGCCCTAGTTTGACAGGTCATGGACGGGCCATGGGCTGCCCATGGTTCTCCACGGTCGGGCCACGGGCCGATCATGGTCTGCATGGCCGGCGCAGGCCACGGGCTGGCCAGACAAAACAGCGTCGTCATGTCCAAAACAATGCCTTTATGTATTTTTTTAATTAAAAATATAAACGGGCCAGATTTGGCCCGGCAAGTCGGTAGCCCGATCCATGGACAATCTGGCCCGTCGGCGAAACCACCGGCCCATTGACATTCTTAGTTTCAAGACAGGTTGAATCAGGTAACTTAAGGCCAAATTGAAATCAAATCTCGAAAATTAAAAATTTGAATTTGAATTCAACCCAAAACCTTAGCAATTTGAATCAAACTTGCTAATTTAAAGTTTAAAAAATGAAATTATTTTATTTAAAATGTAATTATTTATATATAATATTTTCCGGTTTCGAGTAGGGATGGCAATTCTGACTTGGTCCGGCTCGTTTTTGGCCCAGATTTAGCGGGCCACAAGCCGACCATGGTCTGATAAAACGGCGTCGTTTTGTCCAATTTTTAAATTAAAAATATAAACGGGCCGAGTTTGGCCCAATCTGCCTGTGATCCATTGGGCCAAGGGCTGACCACAGGCCATCTAGCCCGTTGGCGGGCCAGCCCATCCCAGCCCACGGATAACCGTCACTGAGACTGGGCTGAGGCCAGGGCCCCCAGAGGGAGCCCGTCCCAACCCATTGACATCCTTAATTTCAAGATAGGTCGAATCAGATAACTTAAGGCCAAACTGAAATCAAATCTCGAAAATTAAAAATATGAATTTGAATTCAACCCACAATAAGCAATTTGAATCAAACTTGCTAATTTCAAATCATATAAGATAGACTCCGACTTTAAATATTATCCCTAGGTTGCCTTGAGTCCGGCTCGACTTATTACCATACACATATATATACTCATTTAAAAGAATTTATAAAAAAAATGTTTAAAATTCCACTACTAATTTTTATTAAGAGAGGGAGAATATTCATATTTTTAATTTTAAAACTATGTGTCAAAAACTTAACTTTGACTAATTTAAAACATGTGAAACGAAGATACGTAAATTCAAGCAAAATCTTTTAGTTAAACCGAAAATAAGATCAATTGTTGTTATAGAAAAAGAAAAAATAATTCAATCATAACAACGAGTTCTGTTTTTTACACTTATGTTGTGGTTGGCTCTTATATTAATTAAACTCGAAATCTTGCATGGGGTATGATGAGTTCGTACCAACGAGATGAAGCATATATAATATTCCCATTCAAGAACGTTTCAAATGAAATATAACTTAAATTATAATAATAACTTTTATTAAAGGAGGGGAGGATATCCGTATTTTTAATTTTAAATTTTTGTATCAAAATCTTTGACTGCGTTAAAAAAAATATAAAACATGTGAAATGAAGATACCTAAATTCAAACAAAATCTTTTAGTTAAATAAAAAATAAGAACAATTGTTATAATAAAATAAAGGAGATGAATACATGGCATACAACTTATGGTGACTTATAGTTTGTAAGTAGTTCTCGTATATTAACACCCGATTGAAATCCTGCTAAAATGCAGAGTTTGAAAAGGTTCGTTAATATATAATCTTATCCTTATTTAATAAGGAGGCTATTTTCGATATTTATAATTAATAAGTCATTAAATAATAACGATATAATGTATTTATTTTATTTTGTTAATAAATATTATATTGTCATTTAATGACTTGCAAGCTCGTTTTGAATAGTCAATTAGAAAGCAATTTTTAAAAATAAATAAAATAAAAATTTGAAGAACTCCTTTTAATAATAATATTTTATAAAAATCAAAATGTGAAGAATTCCTTCTAAGTACTAATTTGAGCACACGCCGGGCCTATAAAAGCTTAATCTTGTTGTTAAAGTTTCAAAGCCTTTTGGTAAGTCGCAAGAAGGTTATCTGCCTACCAAAATCGAAGGTGTTTCAAGCACTAAAAGCCTTGGACTATGCTCAGCTTTCTCCGCCATTAGTTTGCGAACCTGTATCTATACCTGAAAATCAGGAACGAAAGTTAAAATCATCCTCTTGAAGCTATATGGCTTCCCCGAGAGAAAGAATTCAGGAAGCTTTCAAAGCTTGGAACACCTTCGTTTTGTCAGCAGTCAAAGCAAGTGATGTCTTTTCTCTATTCATTAAAGCAGCTTTACCTATCTGCACCGTCCTCTCAATTTCTCTCGTCTTCTACTCTGCTTTATCCACTCAACCTCAGTTGACAGGCTGCCCAGAATGCGATCAAGTTTCCATCTCAGACCAGAGAAAATTGACAAGCGACGGTGTTCCCCCAGAAATATTCCAGGTAAAAACTAATATATCCCATATTTTGTTTGGCATCGGCGGTTCAGCAAAAACATGGAACAAACGCCGGCACTACAGCGACTTGTGGTGGAGGCCAAACGTGACTCGTGGTTACGTCTGGCTAGACGAGAAGCCATCGGAGAAAGATACGTGGCCTGAGAAATCGCCCCCGTATGCAGTCTCCGGTGACACGTCGAGGTTTAAGTACACTTGCTGGTACGGGCATCGCTCTGCGGTGAGACTTGCACGTATAGTTAAGGAGAGCTTCGAGTTGGGGTTAGAGAACGTGAGGTGGTTCGTTATGGGAGATGATGATACGGTGTTTTTCGTGGAGAACTTAGTTACGGTCCTAGGAAAGTACGATCATAACGAAATGTATTACATCGGTGGGAATTCGGAGAGTGTCGAACAGGATGTGGTACATTCCTACACAATGGCTTATGGTGGCGGTGGTTTTGCAATTAGTTATCCCCTAGCGAAAGAGCTTGTCAGGATTTTAGACAGTTGCATTGATCGATATGCATCATTTTACGGGTCTGATCAGAAGGTTCAGGGTTGTCTAAGTGAGATTGGTGTTCCTATCACCAGAGAACTTGGTTTTCATCAGGTTTCAACAGTTAATTACTTTTCTATTTCCGGAATTCTACAGCTTGTTCTTAGCTTCCATTGTTAATGTATATGAAAATTGTTTAAATTTCAGTTTGACATAAGAGGAGATCCATATGGTTTACTAGCTGCTCACCCACTGGAGCCTTTGGTCTCACTCCACCATCTAGACTACGTGAAGCCAATATTTCCGGAACTGAACCCGATTTCCTCACTCAAGAAGCTAAACAAACCTTATAAAATGGACCCTGGTCGGACCCTACAACACAGTTTCTGCTACGATTTGACCCGTAATTGGTCGGTTTCCGTTTCTTGGGGTTATACTGTTCAGTTGTACCCATCTCTGAAGCCGGCAAAGCAGCTGGAGACAGCGTTTCAGACATTCCAAACATGGAAGACTCGGAGAAATGGTCCATTTACGTTCAATACCCAGATGGTAAGCTCCGACCCGTGTGAGAAACCGGTTGTGTATTTCTTGGACGGTGTCGAGAGTTCGGGTCAGGAAGAGACCTTGACGAGGTACAAGAGGTATGCCGTGGATACAAATCAAACCTGTGACCAACCAGAGTATAAGGCCGTCGTGGCCGTCCAATTCGTTGATGTGACAGCTTCCACTCTGAAACCTGACACCTGGAATAAGGTAAGCCAAGCTAACCCTCCTCTTAATCTTTGTCTCACTTTCGTGCACTCATTCAATATCAGAAATATTAGAATCTAAGAGTAAGTGGTTCTTGAAAAAGTTTAAGTCTGGCTATTCAGGTCGTTCCTATTTGTCCACATTCCATTAGCGTCTATGCCCATTATGACTTTAAGCTAGAGTCATAAGTTAAATTCCTATATTTCTGAAGAAAAATAATGGTTTAACTTTATTTTTTAGTAACATTAGCTGATTGGATTATATATGAGAAGCATAATAGATTAAGTTAGGTCTCCTGAAATTGTGAGTTTAAATTTAAGTTAATTTGCCCATACCCATAGTGGTTTAACTTCATTTTCTAGTAATATAACTTAATGAATTAGATATAAGAAACAATAATTGATTAAGATTCATTAAATTTTGAAATCTGATTTATAAATTTGAGTTCGTTAAATTTTAAATAAAAATTCAACTCGATTAGTCATTTTACTAAGTCTAATACATACTTCTAATCAATCAGACGACCAACTCAAAAGCTGTATACGTCAGAGGAACCGGAACACATTAAGGTAGTTAATGGGATATCATCGGACCATCGTGGTTAACTGTCAAAGAGTGCGTACTAATTAAGGCACTAGTCATTTTGCTAAGTCTAATACGATACTTCTAATCATCAGACGACCTAATCAAAAGCTGTATAGGTCACAGGAATAGGAACACGTTTAGGTAGTTGATGAATATCACCGGACCATCATGGTTACTTGTCAAGAGGGTGTAGGACAGACATCGTTTAATAAGCCTAAATTGGATTGAGTATGTTTCACGAACCTTTTAGTTAAGACTTTTTTTTTCGGTAATTTAGTTAGGTTCCCAAACACAGTGCAACTTTGAAAACATGGACACCTTAAACGAACGTCGTTATGACACGAAGAAAGTACACAATCCATAGTTTATGTCAGATCTCCGCAATTATTGGACGATAGGAGAGAAGGTGTCGTGTGTTTGGGGTATTATTATATACATTAATTCGTGGAACTCGTGCCGTGTGGTATATTATAACTAATGCGTCCGATCTGGACATTTGGTGCAGGCACCACGTAGACAATGTTGCGAGGTAATGACGGCGAGAAAGGAGAAGGGGCTTGTACAGGTCAAGATTAGAGGCTGCAACGATTACGAAACTGTGACTCCGCCACAGAGAATCCCCACCAAATTCCGACAATCAATTTAGATCATGAATTAGAACTAATAAATAATAATAGAATCTATAGTATACCATTGAAATGTTTAATCTAATCCGATGATTCTGAAATTCAAAATTACTAAATGTTATAGTTGCAATAAATATTTAATTTATGATTTTATTTAGGTTGTAAGAACGTTAATACGACCCCTTATTGCAGATGAGGAAACAAACAACGGTTAATCTAGCTTTTTGTTTTATTTTTTAAATTTTAAAAATTATGAAAACTGTCAAAAATGATTTTTTATCTTCTTTTATAATTTGATTTACTATAAACTAAATAAATATTATTTAACTATTTAATATCTTAATTATTAATAAGAATATTTTAATTTAATATTATATATTTAATTAACTAAAATTAATTATTAATATGAATTATAGGTAACTTAATTTAATTTTGTAATTAAATTAAATAAATTTAATTGAATAAATATAATTAAATTTACAATATCTTCAAAATATATAAGTTTTAAATAAAATGTTATTTAATAATTAGACATATTAAAATAAATATTAATTTATAATTAAACTTTAATTTTAAATTATTTATTTTAATAAATAAAATAATTTTAATTAATAACTTATTAATAAATATTATATAAGATATTAAAATAAATTAATAAATATTATCATTTCCTACCTTTGTTACCATTTGATCGTAACTATTGGAACAATTATTTAACTATATCTATATATATACATATATATATAAACAAGATAATTAATTTGTAGTATAATATGTATATAAATGATAAATAATTAAGTTTTACTCAAATTTGATAAAGTTCGAACATTGATCTTAAGGAATTCGGTCTAATTTGATCCTAATTCAAATTTAATATTTTAACTTAAAATAAATTATAAAAATTCAAAACCCAAAAAATAGTTTAAAGGCTGAATTATTCAAAGCATGAACAAGTTCGAATTTAGAGGTTTTTAAAAATTCCACTTTGGAGACTTAAAACAAATTTAAGTCGGATTGACTCGTTAGTAGACTCCAATTTATTACGTTTCTATTCATTTTTGTTTATTTATTCAAATGTATATTTTATTTGACCAAAATAACTTTGTCTCATTTGATCAACCCATAATCATGGGCTTTGGACTCCCACTTAAAAATTGTGGAAATCTCTTTTGTAATATTAACCATTAATCTAAAAAGAATATTTTTACGATTCAAGCAATTAGTCCGAAACATACTATGATAGCTATAACAAGTCTTAAATTTTTCTAAATTAATTGGTTCAAACCTAATATCTAAACCAAAACTTATCATCTATTGATTAAGTGTGATAGCATTCCATATCAAATAAATGATAGGAATAAGCTCCGTGAAAAAGAACAATCCCTAAATTAAATAATCGAGATAGCTAAAACTATTCAATTTAGTTTTCTTATTTATCATAAGTTAAATATGAAAATTCATAGATAACCTATTTCTTACTTGTACCAATCCTTCATGACAATTAAGGATCAATGAATTCCTGGATAGCGATAGAATAATCAATATTAAATTAAATTGTCAGATTAATCGAACATCAATCATTCATGAAATATAAGAACTCAAAACGAGAAATACTTGAATTAAAACGTGAATAAAAGTTTGAAACACAAAACCTCACAAAGTTATAATCAGAGCATTGAATCCCCTTGAATCAGAACGATTGAGTTTAACCACACATGACTTTTGCTCTAATAACAAAAATAGAAGAAAGATTAAGAATTATGAAAAACCTAAGAATCGAGAACCTTTCTGTGTTGTGAGGAATGTCTCTTTTATAGAGTTTTTTAATCTAATCCTAATCTAACTTTAACTTGGTAAGATGTCTATCTAAAACGAATTGAAATTCCTACATGATAAGGATAAGGTGAAGTCTTTTATTCAAACTCCAACTCTTCAAGCAAGCGGCCTTATCCACTGCAACAATTTCTTCACTTTATTCAAAAGTTTTCATTATCATTATCATCAATAGAGTCTCACGCAATTTTTATTTTTTATCTCCTAAAACAAAACAAACATTAATTTTAACATTTAAGCATAAAAATAAATTCAAAACAAAGGAGATAATATCAAATAATTAGTCAAGATGAGATCTTATCAAATTCTCCCACACCAGACTTTTGCTTGTCCTCAAGCATACATCAATTCAATACATTAATCATCTTCACAACAACCTCTCATCCCCTTTCATGTCATCCAAAAGGATCCAAAAGCTAATTCATAATTAAGTGTTAAGATAAAATAAGAATCGAGAAAATAAGCACTCATAGGATACATTGTTAAAACATAACATCTTATCAATTCTATCAAAATCAAATGAACAAGACTTGACACCCTCCCAAGGATTTCACTCTATACACTCAACGTGTTTAGAGTTCATTAAGCTCTCAAGTTAAAATATAGCAAGTTATTTCCATAAGTTTGCTCAAGAATCATATCTCCACCACTAAACAAAATGAACTAAATGTATAAATCAAAGGAACTTAATAAGGGTTGTATCGTGGCTTAGGTAAGGTATGACAAAAGGAACCTTTTTGGCTAAATAAATTGAAAGGAATCATACAAACTTTTCCACACAATTTTCAACTTAAATCAAAATTTACTTGATTCAAATAACATCTCTTTCAATCACTTTTTCTTTTCTTTTCTTTTTTTTCCTTTTTTTGTTTGTTTGTTTTCAACAACAATATTAAAGAGGAGATTTTCTTTTGTTTTTACTTTTCCTCCATTTTAAAAAAAATCAAAACAATGCAACTTGAATCATTTATTTTACTTTTTACATAATTAGTCAAAATCCTATGCAAATAAGCTAATACAATTCCTTCAATTTAGGTGTTCAAAATTATTAAGGATATCAACAACAAAAAAGGCAAATTCGGTTTGTAACAAGGTTATTATGCAAGAAAGAAAGGTTAAGACTCAAATTAGTATTCTAAGGATAAAAAGTGAGGTAGGTTTGTTTAGGTCAAAAATGGTATATCTTAAATGCCCCCATCATCTATATACACAAATTCATAAAAAATTTAGTCTCAATACGTATTCAAAAGCAAGTTCTGGCATAGACAAGCTATGTTTGATAACACATAACAAAAAGATATATAAGCACGTGTTAGGGAGACATGGATTCGTGCATTACATGCACAACAAGGCAATGGAAGTGTCGGAATATAAATTCCAACCTCCCGACATCCCCAAAAATCCAGTATCTTAGATGCATGCATACACAGATTATAAAAACATGAAATTTCAGCATATATAACTTTGATAATGCTCCTCCTTTCTTTAATCTTCTCCTTATTTGGGTTGTAGCAAACACCAAACACCTTCCTTGATCACTCAAGAACAGAAAAAGATGAAGAAAAAGTAGTGTGTAAGGGTGGTTAGAGCACCAAACAAGATGAGTTCAAGTAGATGCTCAAATGGAGAGATAGATCAAGATTATGTTGCATGCAATTTGATTCATACAACAATTGCATAAATTGCATGAACAAGACTAAAAACCACTTCTCACTAACTCCAGAACAGTTCTAGACCCCTTCTAGACCCCTTATCCTCTCACTTAAGTGTATTTTAACTTGTTAGTTCATTTGTACATAAGTGAAGAACTCATTTATGCATCATATGTTGTGTCTTCGATCATGATCGTGGCCTACTTCAATGACAACCATGCACACTTTGTTTTTCATCCGATCTTTTATGCGTGTGACCTTTAGGTTCCTAGTTATTTTGGGCACTTGAATTAACTCTTAATCCGAGCAAATCATAAATGGTTTCATACCACTTGAATTAACTCTTAATTCAAGCAAATCATAAAGTGTTTCATGACACCAATTTACTGAAATATAAGTGGATTAACTTATGAGCTCTTCGATAGTTAATCATCTGACTTATGTACCTTTTCTAAGACAATTATCGTGCAATTCATCCCTTCACCATTCTATACCCCTCTTGGTTTAGAGTATGGGTTATGTGTCAACTCCTACTAGACTGACTATGTCACATTTAGTCCAAGTTATGTTAGTTCTTATCCTGAGATCTCATTATTCTATGTGTCATTGAAGACTCTCTTCATGACACATAACTACTCTGGCCAGAGACTTCTAAGTAATGAACCTAAAAAGAGATCGTGGGTATCATCTCCTTCTATCAAGAGTAGTGGATCATTTATTGGCTACCTAATTATCTTCGAATACTAATAGCTGTACCCAATCACCATCCTATAAGCGACCTTATTTTGACGCAATAAGGAATGGTGTCAAAGCACATGATCAATATTCAAGATATCCTTAAGTACCTCAAATATCAGGATATTTGCATTATGATGAGATTAATCACTGGCATTTGATAGATCATCCATATGATAATCTCATAGCGAGTCATTCAATGTAATTATTACTCTTAGTAAGCATTCATATGTTAACTCTAAACATATCATACTTACAATTTGTGAGATCCTGTTGGACCCCGTTTTTGGAGGCCAACATCAGATATGGGACCCTGAAGCTTGAGTGTGAAGGAGGGCTTAGAATTTGAAATTTACAAGAAAACTCCTTCAGAAGCAAAGGTGGGCTTCGTCGCGGCGAACTGTGGGTTTCGCTGCGGCGAACATATTGGAAAATCCCTTGGAACCTTCGGGAATTTTACACCACGACGAACATATTCAACTTTGCCGCGGCAAGCTCGAAATCTTATTTTCACCTCGGTGAACATATGTGAGTAAACCTCACTGACGTTTCGGGTAAATTACGCTGCGACGAACTCTTGGCTTCGCCGCGGCAAAATCCCTATGACAGAACCCATAACCCAAACTACTTGTCTTACTAAAATGAAAATTAAAAATCTTTCAACCACATTCATTTGTACATCCCAAAAACAAAAATGGATAAGAATCTAACCACAAACAAACTCTCAAAATCTTAAGCTCATTTCCAAAATCGAATACTTTGCGAAAACATGAAAATCATAGCTAGAACCAAACATATATTTCATTAATATCAAAAGTAAGAGTTTTACAACGCTTTAGTGGATATTTTGAGCCCCCTTACATCATAATCCAAAATACAAAGTTTATAAAGCTAGAATTGCTCAAAATGAGACTCAAGCATTGTTTTACAAAAGCTAACTTCAAAAAACTATCAAAACAAAACATGCAAACTGGAGTGATGCCTTGACTCTGACTTACTCAATCTCTTACTCCTCACCTAAAGACGGGACAGAATTGGGAGGGGGTGAGCTTAAAGCTCGTGGGTAATAATTTTATAACCAGTAACAAGCAAAACCGTTGAAATAATTTACATTGAAT
>JANZXR010000146.1:79501-93086 GCA_027575705.1 Erythroxylum echinodendron | reverse complement strand
TTCCATCAATCCATGAAATAAATCCTCCTAACATTGACATGCTAATTAAACTCCAAATAAAATGGTTTATCTAATAAGACCACAAAGTTTATTTGGATCATGCTTAATAGAAAAAAAATTATTTTGGGGCCCAATAGATCCACTGCTTGATCAAATCAAAGATATAACATGTGCTAGTCTATTTAGATTAATAATGTCCTGTCTTATTATTCCTATGACTAGGGATAATTTAGATATTAAGATAGTTGCACATGATAGGAATCTCATTATCCTGATCTCATCATAATTTTCTTCATGCTATGTTTTGTATCATGGACTTTATTAATTCGATTTAAGATTGACATTAATTCATAAATAAACGAACATCAAATTAATAAAAAATTACCTTTTGTTTTATTAATCAAAATAAAGTTTGCACACTTTCATTCAACAAAACCAACGAGATACTTGAAATAAATTAATGAAAACACTAATCATGCTTGTCTCTCTCATGCATTAGATCTTAAACGAAAAATGTATCCTAACTTAAGAATTATTCATGAACAAAAATCAGAAAATTATGAAGCTATCATGAGAAATAATTAATATATGAATCAACATATCACGAGTCCTAGCAAAATCACAAAGTTCATCATAATATAAAAATTCGCTCCCCCTCACTTAAATCATACATTATTCCTAATGTATGCAGAAGATACTCATTGCTCAATAAAGATAATCAAAGAAAATAAAGAATAGAAGACTCCCCTAAGATGTGAGAATTAAAAGGATGTGGACTATGTTGTCGGAGGACATAGAGTTACAACCCCCATGAATTGAAGTAGAGCATCCGAAATTTTCTCCATTTTTGAAATTTTGAGTTCCAATTTATCCAGCCTTGAATGATAATCCTGTCGGATTTGCTGAGCCGGAAGATATAAAGTTAGGCGAATGGTACTATACTCTCGTTGTGTTGATGATGAACCTCTATCGGCGCGATCGTGACATGTTCTCCGTTGTTTTTCAATGACACCCTTCCTACTTAAACAAATTCTATCCAAAGGTTCCATCTCATAGGCTATATGTATATCGGTATCAGTTAGATCAAGCAAATTCAAATTAATAGCCAAATGAGTGATAAGAGAATTGAGACATAAATGTTTGTTTGAAGATAAAATAGTTTAAATTGCATCATCAACCAAGCATCTAAATTGACATGCACTTTATTCACCATACACCAAAGAAAGAACAATTCAACCTTAGCACATGTACATGTAGTAGCCTTGCGATCAGAATAACTAAAGGCTAAGAAATGCTACATATAAATCCACTCCATTTTATTGAGATCACTACCCTTAGATTGACTGGGATTATAAGGAAAAAGGATCAGAAGACATTGTTTTCCATGCTTGAAAAGAGTTAAACTCATAGTCCATGACAAATTCTTTATAAAGAGTCGAATTAGCATAATCTTCATCTGTTAACCTCAAGGCTGTATTGGACTTAGTGACACTTTCTTTGAATTCGACTCCTATTAATCTGTATTGAATCATATTAGGACTACTTAAAGTAAAATTGTCCAGTTTGTCAAAGTTAAAAGTAGTGTAGAACTCCCCAGTTAATTCAATAAAAACAAGACAACTAATCAATGCAAAGTACTTCTAACTCACATTGATAAGCAAATCGCCAAATTTTTCCTTAATTTCCAATTCTTCTAGGGAAGGGTAGTGTACATGCTTACTCGCAACAATATGTCAATTTTTAATAACAGCGTACCGCTATTTTCGCTCTTTGGTATTGAAAGTGAGATATCCTTGTAAATCCGACTCAGCTGGTGGCAGAACATAAGCATTTTTCACAATCCGCGAATGCTTCCTTTTGTTACCAATATCAGAGCTTTCAACAGATTTGGCGTTCATCATTGAATTACCTATTGTTGCGACCTTGCTAGTCGCCTTAGAATGCCCCATTATACTAAACAAGATAAACAAAAATTACTTGGAAAAATATTAACAACAACTTAATAATAATTAAAATTAAACTAAAGGCAAGATCAACTACTAGTAATTAATAAAAAAAGAAAATAAATAAAAGAAGTAATTAAAAACAGTAACAATAATAACACTAAACTAGGGCAGGGTGTGCGTGGAGTTGAGAGAGCTTCTGGTGCGTTATGAGGGTTGCGTGAGTGTTAAGCAGTGGCGTGTTGTGCAGTGGAGAGGGTTGCGTACTTTGCTGTACAGTGGTTGTGTGATGCGTGAAGGTTGCGTGAGTTGGGAAGAGGGGGCTGCGTAAGGGTTGCGTCGATGGAGAGAGCTGGAGCTGCGTGGAGACAGCGGAGAGGGCAGTGTGAGTGTTGAGCAGTGGCGTCGATAGAGAGTGGCATTGTCAGATGCTACATCGTGGGCTGCTGTTTTGACGAATTCTAAAGAACATCACTGAATGTGCACATTTGGTGACGATTTTTAGAAATCGTCACCAAATGATTGACAATTTCATAAATTATTAAACTAACATTTTTATAATCTATCATGATTAAGATATGTTTTATTGGAGATTTGTTTTGAATGTTTACAATGTATTATTAAAAAAACTCACAACTAAATTTTAAATGTTAAATAGTAGTATTAATTAACCTTTAGTATTTACTAACATTGCAAAAATTAGTTATAAAATTTTAAATAATTTTATCAATATAAAAATATGATATATAAAGTAGTGCGAACTTTGAATTAGAAGTTACCTAATTCATATACTCATAGAACTAGAACAATAACAGTCAACTTTTAATAGTACACAACTTGACCCCTAAGTAGTTGATATGTTGTTCAACAAATTATTACAGATACAACAATAAATAAACTTTAAAGCTGAGTTCAGTTGATTGACTTGCTAACTAATAATGATATAATTATTTATTTGGATTCCAAGTAACATGAGAGTCGGTAAAGGTAAATGAGTCCCCGATGTCTGGATTCTTCAGAAGGGCCCTTGCACGTTCGAATGCATCAATTGAAATAGTAACAGTTGTTCCCTCAAGTGTAGGTTTTTCACACCCTCTTGCAACAACTTTTTCGTTATAGCTAAATTTGTAGAGGAAGCAGTGAATAAGTCGCTAGATTTAATATCTAAAACACAATCAATATAGAACTTAGATATTTTAATATTAGTAAATCGTTAAATGAGCTGAAATTAGAGTGACACGCATACGTGTATGAGTAGACGAAGTATTCGGAATTGACGAATTTCCAAATCAACTGATTTCCCTAATCCTTTACGGATTATTGTGACATCGCTCCCGCCTCCATGGCCATATATTTCATATTCGAGACTCAAGCAAGCTTAAAACAACATGTAGTATAAACCATAAAAATAGTAGTATATATAATAGTTTCATAAAAGGAAATAATAAGTACATAATAAGGAAAGTGATCTTGTTCAGATGATACTAAACATCTTGAAGTAGAGATCCGCTATGGAAGGCAAACGATGATTAGTATATAAAATGAAGATTGCATCTGCATTTTTGGTTTTCTCAGTGGGGACAATTTGTCACATTCCTCCCAACGGAATGAATTAAGGCCATCTGGAACTAATCTCTATGTCAACATTCCTTCATTAATAATATTAAGAGGTAAAGTCTGTAAAAGTCGATTTAGAATAAAACAATGATATGTTTAACTCCAATTTCGATGACAACTGAAACTAGTCCAGTTTAGCACTTATACATCTTCAATGTGCCTAATGATATGAAAGTTACCCTTGCTAAAATTTCAAAAATTTATTGTGCAATTTGTATGTAATGCCAAATTTAGAATTTAAAATAGAATAGACATGACTATGTTCTTCATGTAGATACATTTTGTATTATCTATGTCTCTATATTACTATTAATAGAAATGCAAAAAAGTAAAATACTCTTGAAACAATTTCAAGAGTATACAGAAACAAAGCTTTCATGAGATTAAACGTTAAACATCGGTGAAAACAAACTATATGGTGAAAACAAACTATAAAATTTTGTAGTATTGCTAGGATAGAAGTTAATTACTTTTCAACAGTCCTAATTACTGAAATTGATTAGATTTAATTTCAAAATCATATATAAAAATGGAGAGGATAATACTGTTAATGGATTGCCTAAAGTATAAAACTTGATAAAGGCAAATCGTTACAGAAATTTCATCGAATACCTTACAGACATGACAAACTCATCCCAAGATTCAAATGCAAATCATATGTTTTCCCTTCCATCACTAACATTAACACATTCTATGCTACTTCCATTAATAGACAACCTCAAACCATGCAGTGAATGCATATATAATCGCCCGTTCAAAACTGAACATAACACTTTTAAAACATGTGAAAACCCAAAGTTACAAATGCCAAGCAGAATGCATTTAGATAAGTTTCTCAGTAGGCAAAATCCAGAAACAACTTGAGAAGATTCAGTAACAGTGAGATCAACTAAACAGATTAGACTCCGAAAATTAGCTGAGCAAAACCCAAACTCTCCAACGACAATGTGCAAATAACATAACACAAAGAAATCAAATAACAAATACAAAACACAAAGAAATCAACTTTAGCATCGTGAAAAACATCATATGTCCAGATCTACACAAAGAATGTCCAGATCTACCCTAGAAGGATAAAAATCACAACATTTCTATTTAACAATGGTAAAATACTTGTTTTCTTTCTCCCGCTATCTTGAAAGGCAAATGTAAACATCACAGGAAAACAGGAGAAAATCGATCGAAGAGCTACTTAAATTTGTGACTAACTAAGATTAACAAACAAAGAGCCGATCTAGTCAGTAAAAGATGTAGAAATGAAGACTACAACTAAAAATACAATAGATAGTAAAAAAGAAGTGACAGGATTACAAACCATTTTTTAATATAGTCAATGACTTTGATACGTGGGTAAGACATCAGAGATCGCTGATTTTGGGAAGACTTGACAGAGACTACAGAGGAAGAACTGAGTTCTAGATAAAGGTAAAGTTTTTTTAAGAACAATAAAGAAGTAAAGAAAATGCTTGGGTTTTGGCAATATTTTCTACAATTCGTAGCAAATTTATACTTTTACCGATGATTTAACAGATTGGTAGCAAAATGTTGTACATTTTGCGACGTTATAAATGTTCCATAGCTAAAGGGAGATCAGAATAATATAACTACGTCGTTTTTCACGTAGTCCCAAACTTATTGGTGATGATTATCATTAATCGTAGCTAAATATTTTGCAATTTACAACGAATCCTGGATTCGTCGCTAAATGTTGCAACGGTAAAAAAAATTGTAGGTAAGACAACGTCGTTTGTCTCCAAGTGAAAATCGAAGCCTTAGTCTTTCCCCCCTCCCTCTTCTTTCTGTGTTTTCTCCCAATTGAATATTCTCCCTCCTTTCTTCAATCTTCCTTCAACTTTTCTTCTCGATTTTCTGCTCTTATCTTCCCCCCATCCATCATCTCGTCGAGTTTGTACAAAAGTGCTAAACATCGCTAAAAACGTATTGCTACAACAACATATTAGTAGCTAAAAGTATTTTGCTACCAAAACAAAATCGTCACAAAAACCTATTAGCTACCAAAACCTAAATTGTCACAAAAAGTTTTTACCTACATTTAAGAAGTGTCTCTAAAAATGTGTCCCTACAACAAGAACTTAGTAGCTAAAACTATTATGCCACTAAAACAAAATCGTCACTAAAAACAATTACCTACGAATAGTCTTTAGTAGGGAAAAAGTTTTATCTACCAAACATAAACGTTGCACATTACTATGTACGACATTCTTCATTATCTTCGGTTATACTTTTTATCGACTAACTATTTGTGTGGAAAATACTTTTTCGTGATGACTACAAAAAACGTCGCGGATGTTGTTTTGCTACCTGAATTCAGTGAAGATATTTTTTCGTCGCACATTAGTATTTGCGATGATTTGTTATTCTTTAGTGACATTTAATTTTGTCGCTAAATGTCCTGTTTGTCGTAGTGAATTGAGTTTAGCCACACATGACTTTTTTCTAATAACAAAAATAGAAGAAAGACTAATAATTGCAAAAAACGTAAGAATTGAGAACCTTTCTCTATTGTGAGGAATGTCATTTTTATATGGTTTTCTAATCTAATCCTAATACTCTAACTTTTAAAGATGTTTATCTAAAAGGAATTCAAATTCTTACATGATAAGGATAAGGTGAAGTCTTCCAATCAAACTCCAACTCTTCAAGTGGTCAGTTTTATCCACTACAACAATCTCTTCACTTTATCTAAAATTTGTCATTATCATCAATAAAGTCCCAATTTGATGCAACCTCTACTTTTTATCTCCTAAAATAAAACAAACATTAATTTTAACATTTAAGTATAAAAATAAATTCAAAACAAATGAGATAATATCAAATAATTAGTCAAGATGAGATCTTATCAAGGACATCACAGGAGATTTATTCTCTGTAGTTATGCTTGGATTCTTCACTTCTGGTAAAATGCTAAAGGAACTAAATCATACTTACATTTGCTTTATTCCCAAAAATCGTTGCCCTAAGTGTATAAGTGACTTCAGACTGATCTCTTATTGCTACATAGCTTATAAAGTCATCTCAAAGATCTTAGCGTAGAGACTTAAATTGACTATCTCTAGTATCATCAACTCTGGTTAGGGGGCTTTTTATCTCGGATACGCATATTGGAGATAACATACTCCTATTGCAGGAATTTTTGAAGGAATACAACTCAGGAAAACAAGCTAAGAGTTGTTTATTAAAAACAGACTTCTTCAAGGCATTTGATACTGATAGTTGGAGATTTAATTGAGTTTGTCTTGAAGCTCTTCAGTTTCTATCTCGCTTTATCAATTAGATCATAGCTTGCATCCAAACTCCTACTTTGAGTATCCTTACCAATGGAGTCCCCACCAAATAGGTTCAGATTGCCAAAGGTATTCGTCAAGGTGACTTTCTATCGCCTTACTTATTCACATTAGTCATGAAAGGATTCTCGAGGTTGCTTAGAAAATTAATTTCTCGCAATAGGAGATTCCGATTTCATAATAAATGTTAAGCCCTTCAATTTACCCATCTTATGTATGCTGATGACCTATTGCGTCTTTGTGTTACTAATTCTAACTCTATCTCCATGATGATGCATGCATTAAATTTGTTGGCGGATTGGTTTGGGCTAAAGCTTAATATCGCTAAGAGTTGTCTTTATCTCTCAAAGGATGTTAGAAATGTTGATATTGTACAGAATTCAGTCGGATTGAATGTTCATTATGGTCCATTATGTTATTTGGGTGTTCCCATCTCTTCTACTAAACCTAAACTGTAGGACTGTCTTACTCTTTTCCTCTTTTGGAAATAATCAAGTCTTAGGTGAATGCTTGGCAAAATAGATTTCATTCATATGTTGCTAGCCTTACACTTATTATCTCCATTTTAAGTAATTCACACCTTTATTAGGCAACTCATGCAGCTTTGTTGAAGAAAATACTTAAGGAAATTGACATGATTATGAAATCCTTCCTTTAGTCTAGTAGTTTAGACAACTCTTCAAATGCTAAGGTAAAGTGGCATTAGGTGACTATCATAAAGAGACTCCGTGGACTTGGGATTAAATCAATCTCTACCATACAGAAAGTCTTTATGTGCAAGAGACTTTGGTATTTATAAATTGATCACAATGGGCTATTGGTTAAGTGGATTCATGAGTATCACTTAAAGAATAAGAACTTTTGGCAAGTTTCTTGTCGTAAGAACTTGTCCTGGATTATGATTCAAATGTTAAAGCTGCACCACTTGGTTTACCCTCGTATTAAGCACAAGATTGGCAATCGTGTCAAAACCTGGCTTTGGTTTGATAATTGGTTAGACTCGAGCCCCCTTATTCTCAATCCTCAGGTCAGCCACTTGAGAAATAGACTCCCTCTTCATCTCAAGGTTTCCTATTTGATTTTAAATAGCCAATGGCAAGGTCACTTCAAAGGTTTTGATACTCTGGCCCAACTTTTTCCCCCTCTGGGTAACGTGCACTTAGAGGACTCCATTATTTGGACTCCTGATCCGTATGGAAGCTTCTCTAAGAAATCTTGTCATTAGGTCCTGAATCAAGGACTATCTAAGGTACTGTGGTTCTCTTTATTATGGCGTAATTCAATCCACCCAAAGACCTCTTTTATCTCTTGGTTGGCCATTAAAAATGGACTTTGGACAAAAAGTTAATGGCATGGTAATGTTGACTCCACCTATTTCTTATGTAAATTGGATAGGGAGGATCGAGATTATCTATTTTTTCTTTGCCCTTACTCGACAGCAGTCTGGAGTCAGGTCTTACACTAGCTTCCTGGGACTAGGACTCCATACACCTGGCTTCATGCTCTTAACTAGGCTATTAGCAACTCTCGAAAAGGTACGCCCAATGCAAATCTTTACAAAGGTGCATTTATCTCTACTATTTATTGTCTCTGGAAGGAGAGAAACTTGCGTCGATTTACTAACCATGAAGAAGGGAAATATCAGCTAGCTGACAGGATCATCTACTGGGTTAGATCTGCTCTGTTTGCAAAAAATCTTCATCGCATCCTTTCTCCTGATATGGAGATTGGATGGAACCTTTAACTTGTTCTATTTTGTAATTAATATTGGTTAGTTTTGCTTCTTTACTTTACGGTAGAGTTTTATTGAACTCATTGTAATGTTGAAATACTTTTGTATATAGTATATGCCACATTAATTTTTCAAAAAAAAAAAGTTAACCTTAATTAAGGAAACTATCATGCAATTCTAACAATTATGTGTGAACGATTAAATCTTTCCTTTTCGTTTTGACTCTTGCATTATTATTATCTTTCCTTTTCGTTTTGACTCTTGCTATTATTTTCTCATCTTCCTATAGTAGTTTTAAAGACGTCAAAGTCTTGTTCTTGACCACCAGAACGAGAGTCGAACTTCTTGATCTGTAGTCCACCAACGATCAATCAGTTCAACACTAACAAAAACATGGCCACATAACGCGGATGCAGATAAGTGCTTACGATGAATGCGTATGTTTCATCACCATATATAATGTGAAAACTTGGAATTTTGGTAAGAGTTAACGAATCTAATCACACCACACGGTTCAACAATTGTTCGCCTTTGACTTGGTTTCGTCTATATCAACAAAGGGTAAAGTAGAAAAAACTATTTAATGGTTTCATTTTGTTGGACTTTCTAGTATTGAACATGTCGACTGGGAAAAATGATGATAGTGATCGATCTGTATGCGAGTTAATCGCTGCTTAGTTTTGGCGCTTCTTTCGTCTCATTCACATGGTATAGTGTATAGTTTTCCTAATCCTTTGACCCTTACTGATGCTTACACATCTAACAGTAAGTAATTGGCAGGCGCTCTGAGTAAAAAAGCAAAACGTTTGAGGTTGAATATTACAAGGTTGGTCAGACTAACAACGTGTTTTAGTATATCCTAGAACATGAAATGATTTAATATTAAAATTTAATTCATCGTGCATATCTTAAAAAAAATAGAACTCTTACATATTTATTTGACTTTAATTTATTCAAAATATGTAAATAAAATTTTATTTAATTTTAAATTATTTATTTAAAATATGTAATTTATAAATTAAGATGATATTTTAAGATTTATTAATCAATAAATCTTTTAAAAATAAATTATGTAAATTCCTTCATTATTAAAAATAAAAAATTTACAATTTTAATATATACATCTAAAAATTTATTTAATAACCTTAAAAATTACAATTACAGGTATTGATACTTTTTATCAATGTTTTAAAAATCGGATCAAAAATTAAATTGAACAAGAGGTTTAAGCTTTAAAAGGTCGAACCGTTATTATACCGCCGAAAATTGACTAAAGATTAAATAAAATTAAAGAATTTAAAATATAATTGTCCTTATCCATAAAATTTTATTTATTTTAGTTTATAAATACTTATTAGTTTATAAAAATTGACCGATTAATTAATAAACTAATCAATTTTTAACAATAAGAGTTGTTAAAATAAATCAAACATGAAATTAAAAACCGAAGTAGAAAGTTAAACAATTCAAAGTTTTTATGGTTGAATCGATCGAATTAGTTGAATTTTTTAATCATTAAAAAATGTTAGATAAAATTAAAATAAGTAATTTAATATATTTACACTAATACGTTAATTGGATTTTGTATGTATATTATTGAAAAATATAATATGAACAAAGCAATTATTCTTCTCTTGGCCAAGAATGAAAAACAGTCAAATATGAACGCAAGCCTGGTCAAGAGTCGTCAAGGATACCAATTATTATCTTCTTTAAAATGCTCAACACCTATGGCCTACACATCATCTTTTGTCTTTTGGAGGAGTTCCGGTTTGGACCCGCAACTAATTTGACGGACTAGATTCAAAGGAGAGCATCGATTACATGACAGAAGAGAACCGCTTTGTTTTTTTTTTTTTTTTCACTACCTTACAATGTAATGGGTGAAACTGTATTAAACGTGGAAGTAAGAGCAGGATCGTAGGATACTCCGAAACTTACCCTCCCCGTATCTCTCGCCAAAATATCTATTTTGATTTTTTTTTTTAATCCTGGAAGAAGCTTGGAACTTTCATTAACGTGGGCACAATCGACCCTTTTATATTTGTCATCAGACCTCAATCTTCTCCAATTCTCGTACCCAAAAGCCTTGAACAGCACAAATAATCATCGTCAACCTCATATTTTCCAACCTGAGACCGGCGTGCACAAGAACTACAACAACAAGAAGTAGGAAAAGGAGGAGGGCAATAAACGAGAGATAAGCACAGGCCATGGCTGTGGTCACCGTGGCTTGGCTTTCAGGTGCAAACAAGGCTAATTATAGCTGTCCAAGTACCTTCTCTCGTTTCTGGCCCGACAAATCATCGTCTCCTTGTGAAAATCTCCAGATTCTTTCTTTTGAGACCGCCAGAACAATGTCTCGCCTTGTTGGTCTCTACAAGTTCCTATCGGACGGTGAATTCTCCGAGCTAAGAAATGGGGTCATGAAATCGCGGGGTGTTAGTTACTTGAATTCTGCTGACGAGAGGCTTCTTCTTAATCTTGTCTGCGCTGAAAAGCTTGAAGAGCTTGATTGTGCTGCTATTACAGTCTCTCGTCTAGGCCAAAAATGTTCCAACATTGGGCTCAAGCGCTTCGATATAGTGTTTGGAAATTTGAAAGAAGGGATCACAGACGGAGACATGAAGCTGGAATACAACTCTCGATATGCGCAGAAGATTGTTGAGAAAATGGAGAAGTATGTCTCTGCAACGTCATGCTTATTCGCAGCCTTGGAAGTTCTAGCCGAAATGGACTTATCAGAGAGGAAGCTAAAGTTAATGAAGCTAACTTGCGATCACAAGGTATCTCAAATCACGAGCAACCAAACCTCCTTAGAAGAGAAACTTGCATTTCAGAGAAAACGAGTTAAGCACTACAAAGAAACCTCCCTTTGGGACAAGACCTTTGAACAAAGCGCGTCTCTTATGGCATCAATCATATGCATCACATACACCAGAATTTGCGAGCTTTTTGGTAATTTTGTCTCCTGGTTGCCCAACATCAATAAGCATTGCGGTGCAAACACGAAATCACAACCCTTCAAAGTCCATCCAGACCGAGAACTTGTCCTTGTTAATGACGAAAAGAATTTGTTCAGTCTATTTCGTGGGTTCAAATCCGGTTCCCTGCCAAAATCGCCACGAAGATCATATCCTATCCCCACGCGTTTCTTCAGTGAAAAGTTGGAATTGGTTAACCTCAAGGAGAATACAATTCTGGGTGAAACAGGAAAGACCCTGAAACAGATTCTATCTTCACCACCTAACACAGTTGGCGACGCAGGTCTCGCTTTACGTTATGCGAACATAATCATTCTGGCAGAGAGGTGCTCTGATTCACAAACAAGTTTAGACGAAGATGGTCGCGAGTTTATGTACGATATTTTGCCTGCAAGCTTAAAAGCGATGGTTAGAAGCAAGTTGAAAAGCAGGTGGGATAGGGAGGAGGAGGAGGGAGATGATCGTGAGCTGGCGGAGGGGTGGAGGGTGGCGGTGGAGGAGATATTGAAGTGGTTGGCTCCCATGGCACATGACACAGTGCAGTGGCACAGAGATAGGAACTTGGAGAAGCAAAAGTTTGAAAGCGATTCGATGGTGTTGAAGTTTCAGACCTTGTACTTCTCGGATTTTGAGAAAACGGAGGCTGCAGTTGCGGAGGTTTTGGTGGGATTGAGTTGTATATATCGGTATGAGAATCGGCGAAGAATGTATAGGTGATGATAGCTTGTGGAAGTGGAGGCCTTTGGTTAGAGAAAATGGTCCAAACTTCTCTTGGCCACCCTCGGGCTTCTTCTTCATTCCTTTTCCTATGTTTCTATAATTTCATTAGGGAATGCCATTCTTTTATTCTATCATTATTCGCTCTAATTCTAGTAATAGTGAAGCTTTTAGAGATAATTTAGCGTAGAAGATAGGGTATTTTTATTGAAAAAGAAGTTCATCATCTAAATTTATCATAAATAATAAAAATAATATTTCAGTAAAAATAACTTTTTTTATTTAGTAAAGTTAGTCATAAGTGACCACCAATAATTAGTTACTAATTACTTTGTTTTGCAAATAAGTCAATCACCAAACTCATGAAATTAAATTAAAAATAGACTCTTTATTTTTAGCATCTTTTAAATAGATTTATATAATTAAAAATTTTAAGTGCTTAAAGATATTTTAAAAGGTTTAAATATCACTTGGATATATCTAGACTTGACAAATTTATCCTGTTTTGATTTAAATCTTGGCGTAATTAATTTAAATTGTACAAATTTTCCTTTTAAAATGACTCAGTTTGATTTAACTTTTTAAATTGATATTGTGTTCTTTGATTTAGTCTGAAGAGTCTTGTATAAAAGTTAAACTTCATCCATAATAATTTAGTCTGCATTATATGAACACTACAAAAAAAAGCAAAAATTAGCGACAGAAAATTACCGACAAAAAATGTACCATTATAAATTACCGACGAAAAATTCATTTCGTTCTTATGCTCATTAGCGTTGTCTTCTCCGACTATTATCATTGTGTCCTTCAGTGGAGGTATTTTTTCAACTACTGTCTTGTGTTTTCTCGTATATTAGATGAAAGTTAATTTGGGTATTTGATTAATTTGGGTATTTGATTACTTTCGTTTATTTGTACATTTTGTGAATGAAAAACAATTTTAAGGTATAAATGTTAGTGATAAAAGGGATAACACATGATTTTAGTTGTGATATTGGGATAAATTTATGATGCATGTAAGGTATTTGATGAAATGTCTCTGGCTATCGTTATCTCTACTTTGGTTGAGGTATTTTTTCACTGTAAAACAAAAGGGGTTTATCATATATTAGATGAAAGTTTAGTTGGGTATTTCTTTTATTTGTGTACACTACAAGAAAATAGTGAATTACATACGGCAATTACCGACGGAAACAGTCAATATACCGTTGGTAAATATAATTACCGACGGAATTAACCGACGGCAGAAAACGTCGGTGATTCGGCCGTAGCTAAATTCACCGACGA
>JANZXR010000146.1:62974-79401 GCA_027575705.1 Erythroxylum echinodendron | reverse complement strand
AACCCTCCACTTCCATCCTATTCCATTCTATTCCATTATAAAACTTCCTTCCAAACAATGGAAATATGTTACGTTCCATTCCATCTCATTATTAACCTAGGAACCAAACACAACCTTAGTGAAGATACCCTGCGAGTTTGGGGTCTAAATGAAGGTATCTACACTACTTGAGTCACGGAGAGTAGCAAGATGTGGTTTCAAAGCATGAAATCCTCTAAAGTTGTTGTGCCATGCTCTATTAAGAATGATATCAGAGACTTTAAAAGAGGCAGGAAGTCTGTTTCGCAACTGATTGAGTTTAAGATCTATGAAGAAGTGGATTAGCATTTGGACAGCTATCATGCCAAAGCAATGTGTTTTCCCCATTACAAATCTTATGTTTAATAAAAGGGCAAATGAAGCTTCTAAGCTGCAATAAATAATTGAAGATCCAAGAGAATTGAGTGGAAGGCAAGATATGTGGAAACTAGCATAAAGACATCATTCAATACCTTTTTTGTAATAACTAAAGATAACATAATTGCTTTATACTTTATGGTATGAAAATACTTGAAAGATGAGAAGAAAAAGAAAGAAAATACGTCTGTTTTCGTTCCTTTCTCTTAAACATACTAGTTATAATGTATAATAAGAGAAGAAATCTCAATAATTAATCCAATAACTAGAAAATAGAATTCTAAGAATATATTTATAGCTGTATAGTCCCAACAGTTAAGACCGTGGTTTGTCGTGGAGCTAGCTGGTTGCTTTGATGTTTATGGATATGCACAAATGCTACACGTCCAAAAACATGAGGAGACAAATTGGGTATTGTTAGAGCGACTACAACATTAATGAGGATTTGAATTGTTGTTTAAAGTTCAATAGAATCAGAGGGAGTTTGATTAATTAAATATGCAGCAAGAGAAAGAGCTTCTCCCTAATATGTAAATGGCAGACAAGCTTGAATTAAAGATACAAGAATTGATAGAATCCAACCGTGATTGAATCACAGGTATAGCAGAAAACAAAAATTTTGACAGATTTTGAACGGATCCCGATAATTGATTAACTTGAATAAAACAAATATAAGAATCATAAGAAATTGTACCATATTCGAGTTCCCGCTGAAAATCCTTTGAAACTTTTTCTGATTTGTTAACCACAAGTTGTTCACTTGTCCAGCCTCTGATGGTATCCACAGAACAACTTCTTAACACCTTGAGAGGAAGAATGTAAGAGGGCTAGCTTAATTTTCTTTTATTCCTATTAATAGAAAAATCATAAGGGTGGTTTTGTAATTTTATTAAAATTAAATTCCTTAATTGTAATTAAAGTCTTACTCTAATTATAATTAACTTAATTTTAATAAAATTAAATATCTTATATTTAATCCCTAAAGTTTCTTAAACTTTATAATTACGTCCAATTTAATTAAATTGATTTTTCTTTCACAGATTACTCTTTGATGTGTGACCCATTAGATTCCTAATATATTGACAATGATTATAAATTATAGTTATAATTCATAATTAGAATTAGATAAATTAACACTTCTTTTAATTTATCTTTAATTCTTTAATTAAACAATTTATAATCATGAATCAAAATTGATGTCTAGCAATATGTCATGACCACCCAACTATCTGGAATGTCAAAGTGGTTTGACTTAACTTTTTCCATGCATGGTATAATCTAATCCTTTCGTCATTCAGTGTTCCAATTGGACAGAGTATGTATATAGTGTCTTCTTTTTTGATCCAATTATGTCTGTTCTTGCTAATTAGTAATTGATTTATAATTGATATTTAAAAATGCCTTTTCAAATATCATTCACTCTGGACAGAGAATTCCATAAATCACTACTAATCAAGAACAGCGAGCTGGCGGAGGGGTGGAGGGTGGTGGTGGAGGAGATATTGAGGTGTTGGCTTCAATGGCACATGACACAGTGCAGTGGCACACAAATAAGAACTTTGGAGAAGCAAAAGTTTGAAAGCGATTTCATGGTGTTTGTTAAATTTTATATGATTGGGCCTAAATAAACTAAACATATATAAGCCCAAATGATGTTCCATTCTAAAACCAATTGGAAGTAGGAGGAGTAACTCATTAGGGTTATATACATACTCAAGGTCATATATTCCGTCGATGTGGGACAAAGTCCTACTTATATTTTAACACACCCCCTCACGTGTGGGTTAATTTACGTCCCAACACGTGCCACAGTCTATCGTGACAAGATGGTGACGTTTAACCCAAGAGTAATCTGCCCTGATACTATGTTAAATTTTATATAATTGAGCCTAAATAAACTGAGCACATACAAGCCCAAATGAGGTTCCATCCTAAAACTAATTGGTACTAGGAGGAGTAATTCATTAGATTTATCTGCATGCTCAAGGTCATATATTCCTTCGACGTATAACAAAGTTTCACTTATATTTTAACAGTGTTGAAGTTTCAGACCTTGTACTTCTAGGATTTGGAGAAAACGGAGGCTGTAGTTCCGAAGGTTTTGGTGGGGTTGAGTTGTATATATCGGTATGAGAATCGGCGAAGAATGTATAGTGATGATAGCTTGTGGAAGTGGAGGCCCTTGGTTAGAGAAAATGGTCCAAACTTCTCTTGGCCACCCTTAGGCTTCTTCTTCTTCATTCCTTTTCCTATGTTTCCATAATTTCATTAGGGAATGCCATTCTTTTATTCTTTCATTATTTGCTCTAATTCTAGTAATGTGCTTTTCGATTATATAGTGAAGCTTTTAGGGATAATTTATCGTAGAAGATCATAGGGTATTTTTATTGAAAAAGAAGTTCATCGTCTAAATTTATCATAAATAATAAAAATAATATTTCAGTAAAAATAATTTTTTATTTAGTAAAGTTATTCATAAGTGACCACCAATAATTAGTTACTAATTACTTTGTTTTACAAATAATTCAATCACCAAACTCATGAAGTTAAATTAAAAATAAACTCTTTATTTTTAGCAGCTTTTAAAAAGATATAATTAAAAATTTTAAGTGCTTAAAAATATTTTAAAAGGTTTAAATATCACTTGGACATATCTAGACTTGAAAAACTTATTTTTTTTAATTTAAATTTTGGCCTAATTAATTTAAATTGTACGAATTTTCCTTTTAAAATGACTCGGTTTGATTTAACTTTTTAAAATGATATTGGGTTCTTTGATTTAGTCTGAAGAGTCTTGTACCAAAGTTAAATTTGATCTATAATAATTTTTTCTACATTATACGAACTAATCGATATGTTTAATACAAGTTTAGCTCCAACAAACATAATCATGCCTATGAGCATGGACTAGGAAAGATTATATTCCTTCTACTTCTTCGGCATATAAGACCTAGGGGGTGTTTGGTTCATGAGTTTGGGAAACATTCGATAGCTATGGAATGAAAAAGGAGCGATTGGTTATATATTATCAAGACAGTATTATGATATCTAACTTTCAGGTATTGTTCCATACCTCTCAAGCATGAAAGGAATGTTAATTATTCCTTAGTGACACTCTCATCTTTTTTTAATATCTTTTTATAATTAAATATAATTAATTATATTTTCCCTCTTTTTTAGAAATTAAATATAACTAATTAAAATATATTAAAATTTAATGTAAAACAAAATTTTAACAAATTTTTATTTCTCAATAATTTTAAGTACTCAGCCACTATCAATGATAATGGTAATGGTAATGATAATCATTCATTATTTCTAACTAACTATCATAATTATAATGATTATATCTATTCTCATTTCTCATTATATTCATTTTCATTCTTATTACCGTTACTCAATTTAATCTAAATGCCCTTAAGACTTTTGAGATAAGGAGGAATTCATATCCATATTTTGCAGATCGAGCCTTGGTAATGGCCCTAATCATAAGCTTATAGTATATTCAGACATAAATCTTGGCAGGCTCGAATTGTAACAAAAACCTGAGTTCATAAAAAAAGTGAAACACACTGGACTGAGGAGTTTGAAGTCCCAATAGTGAGGACTAAGGAAGTTAGTTGCAACTCGGCCCAATAATTCACCGATTCGCTATGCAATGAAATGAAATAATCTAATGCCTGCCTTGACAGGTTATCTTATCTTGTTTGGTAGCATTCAAGAGGACTAGTAAGGGTTCAGGTCAATGATGTTGGACATTTTTTTCCCTTCCCATAAAGTTGGTCAACATTTAATTGCATTATTGGTTTTTAAATAAATTATCGATTAAGTTACGTAATTTGATCTGGATAAAGATAATAAAATGGCTCAATAAATGACCTAAATCAATGGGTCGAAGTTCTGGTAAAAAGTAGATCCCGATTAGTGTGGACCGGTGATAGAATCTTGTGAAGACAATAGTAGATTCGCGCTCGTTTTGGCTTCGAAAAGATTGTTTGAAATTATGAAACCGAAATAAGGTATTTTTCGTATTTCTTCGTTTATTGCCATTTCACGATCGATCTGGGATATGTAACTAAGGTACTGTTACGTATTACACATGTTATCAGAGCGGTGACGTGATTGGAGGGTTAAAAGCAGAGATTTTTCGGTTTTTCTTTCCACGAGATTTTTGGAGAGTTAACTTTAGTTTCTCAATTTTTTCTTTCTTTTTATTGCATGAAAGTAGTATAATTGTGTTTAGCCTTAAGAAACAAGGTGAAAATGAGCCCGGGAGAGCAAAAATAGACCCAAAACTTGCTGAACATTGTCTTTTTCTAGCGAGGCTCGCATGGTGAACAATAACCAGGGGACGCGCAAAAACTCATTAGACGCTTGTCCAGCACGTCAATGCTAGCGCATGTTTGACACCCACCATCCGCACCAATGTGTTGATGTCATACTGACGTTATCCGCACGGACATCTACAATATTTTTTTCAAAAAAAGCACAAAATTTTAGATTTCCAGTAAAGGCGTCCCAGGGTTTTTGGGTCAGTTTTCGGGTTTGAAAAATTCATAAAGAGAAATTTTCCATTTTTTGGGTTTATTACATTAGTAATAAATTAAAGTTTAACTCCAGAAAAAGGAATTAAGGTGTTCTGAATTTTATTTCGAGTGATTTTTCATGCTTCGGACATCATATGAGAGAGATATGACAAGTTTTTGTATCTTGGATCTCATGTTCAGTGTTTGGGGTTGCATAATAGTTACTCAGAGAAGGAATTAAGACATTATGAAGCCATTTTTAAGTGAATTTTTGCGCAACGAACTTGCTATAAGGGAGATACATGAGGTTCTAGTGTCTTGGGCAGTTGGTTCAGTGAATACACGATAGTCACTCTACTGAGATTTTTCTTTTACGAAAGTCTCAAATGAAGTTTTCAGATAATGTCTTCAGCAAGAGTATGTGACAATGAGACTATGCATTCTGTTTTTTTTTTGCATTTATTGAAGTTACATGGCCACATACCATACGCCCATAAAGAATGTGAGGATAACATAAAGATGTATCCTTTGTGTTTGTGGACTTTTTGAGTACTGATGAGAATGTAGTCACCAAAGTAGCTTTTCAACTCAGTATTTTGAATTGTTCTGATTGCACATAAGGGGATGTCTTTGATTTTATATTTGGTTATTGCCAAAATGCGTTGGCCTTACAAAACGTTATGACATGTTCATAAAGGCATTAGATGGAGGAAAGTCATTGCTTAATTGATCTATTCACCCAAAGGTGGTAGTGTCATGAGAGTTGATGATTTGTACTCTAATCAATTTTATGTGCAGGTCTAATTGCATATATTATATATTCAATCCAAAGGTGTTTTATAATATGTGTGATCGTATTTTCAGTAAAGATACTATTTAATGGCTTTGAGTATCGCTGTTGTCCTACATTTATGCCGATTTAATTAAAGTTACTTTACAGTCACCTTTTAGATCAATGAAATCAATGTCACCATTGAAATCCTGGCCGGTTTTAGTACAAAGAAGAGAATTGAGGATGTATTGAATCCTATGAAAATACATGAGGTTGATATGGCCATACGGATGAATAGGTTATCTCCACCTACATCCATGAGCTTAAAAGCTCATAAAGTAGCCTATGAAGCCTGATATCAGTCTAACAGATTATGTCATATTCCTGACCATCTCCTTAGTGGGATTTCGAACACAGACATAGAGAAGCAATTTCTTGGTAATGTCTTCCAGAGGTACACAGTCTCACCTAGTGTTGAGACAAGTTCCTTGATTAAAGAATTATTCTCCACGAGGTATACAGGAGAAGGGAGACTAAAGGAGAACATATCAAGTATGATACATCTTCACAGTAGACTGAAGATGTTAAACATTCATCTTCCTGATGTCTTTATAGCTCATCAGACTTTGAATACACTCCCTCCAGAATTAAGTAATCTGGTGATGATATATTATTCACAAGATGAGGAGTGGGATTTCAATGCTTTGATTGGCCATTGTGTTGCTAAGGTGGAGAAACTCAAGCTTGATACTCCTACAGCCCTCAATGCAACTAAAGGAAGGCAAAGATAAAGCTCGCTAAGATCAAAGGTAGAAAGACTAAAACTTCTCTACATAGTAATGCTAGTCAATCCAATGCTAGTAAAGGTCCTAGAGATATAAAGTAACTAGCAATATAAGGTTTAGAAGGAAAGAATGTGACTATCAAATAACTCCTTAGCTTATCAATTTATGAATCTGATTTGTGATAGTTGCATTAAGTACTTGGTGGCTATATAGTGGAGTATCTGATCAAGGTGCTTCCATGGTGCAGGGGTTCATATACTGGATAAAACCAAATAAACAGAAGGAGAAACTCATGGTCTGCAACAATGAAGAAGTGGATGTACTATCTGTAGGGGATGTATGTACTAAACCTTATTGTAAGGTTCATTTTGGTTTTTACACGACACATTTTATATGTGATCTTTGGATCAATTTTGGATAAAGAAGGTTGACATTTTGTATTTAATGCTTTTTTTGTACAGTTGTGTTTAATGTAAAATATAATGGTACAACTTTCTTGTCATATATTTATATAGAAGGTGTCTTACCCAAAATTAGATGTATGCTTCTTCGTATCTTGCTAAACAAGTCATGAAATGACCCCTGATGAATGAAAAGTCATATATGGTGTGGCATAAAAGTTTAAGCCACATTTCCAGAGCTAGAGTTAAGAGGTTGATTAAGGAAAGCATTCTCTCAATTTTATATTATGATGATCTGGGAACATGTATTGACTATTGTAGGGGTAAGTTGACTAATAAATAAGAATGGTCAACTCATGTTTATGACTTATTGAGTCTGATACATACGCATATTAGAAGACCTTCTACAGTTGCATTGTGCAATTCCAAAAGTATTTTGACATTTGTCATGATTATTCGTATTACAGTTATATATTCTTGCTTAAAGATTGAAGGTTAAGAACCAATTGGGAAAATCCATTCAAAGAGTCAAATTTGATTGTGGAGGAGAATATCATAGCAAACATGGTGTTTTAGAACTTGAAAAGGTCCATTTGCCATATATATAAAATCAGTAGAGATAGTGACGATTCACTATATTGGGTAGTCTTGAGCAAAATGGTGTGTTACCGAAAGGCATAATGACACCGTAAAGGACTTGTAGAAGTCAATGCAGAACATGATTAATTTACCTAATCATTTAGAAGTGTGAAAACCCAGCGTTGCACACATTCGTGTATGTGGTTGCCCTACCGAGGTAGTATAATCCTTATAAATAAAAATTGCATGCTCATTGCTATTTAGTAAGATATCCTAACCACTTTAAAGGCTACAGATTTTACTGTAGAGAAGGAGGAACCAGAATAGTGGAATCACAAACAGCTAAGTTTCTAGAATACGATATCTATGATGCTGGTGGGCCCTTTGGCTCTTTAGATGATAACAGGGTGGATATTACAGTTATAATGTACCTGCCACTTATATAGTTAGATTCGGTCGATCTAGGTCTTTGTACCCATTCCTGTATACACAGAGGTTCCTGGGGTACAAGATCTAATGCAGTTATGAAGATCTGCTAGAGTGAGATGACCTGTTATCCCATCTGATTACATAGTTTATTAGGTGAATAGGATTATGATATTAGACATGTTACAAATCCAATTACTTTTACAGAAGCTATTTCTTTACCCAATGCGGAATTGTGGTGGTTTGTAATGACTGAGAGATGCAAGCTATGAAGCATAGTAATATTTGGGAGTTAGTTGATTTTGTACCAAAACTACTAAATCGTCAGTTGTAAATGAGGTTTTAAGACCTAAAAGATTTCAAGATAAAGTTCAACAGTTAATGAACTCGCTCAATTGCCTGATAGTTCACTCAGGAAAAAATGTTGACTTTAATGTTATTTTTTCTCTCGTATACTCAAATGATACATTTTGAGTGATTATGACAATTGTAGTTTATGATGACATAGAGTTACATTAGATGGTTGTCAAAATCTCTTTCTTGAATAAAGACCTTTATAAAGTGGTCTATATGGTACAATATAAAAAATCTCAGGATCCAGGTGGAACTGACATGGTTTGCACATCATGCAGATCAATATATAATTTACATCAAACCTTTTGAAAGTGATACCTTACAGTTGATGAGGTTATAACCTCTTTTGACTTTATGGAAAATAAAGTTAAAAAGATGCTTGTACTATGAGGTTAAGGGGAGCAAAATTATCTCCCTATTACTATATAAGGATGGTTAGGCATGGTAATAGCCCGGGTCAGGCCCAGGCAGCCATCGGTTGGGCCCAGCCCAGCCACTGTTATGGCGGGCTGAGGACCGGGATTGATCGGCCAGTAGCCCGACCCACCGACAAGCTGATCGGCCGCTGGACCACTGACGGGCCGGGTGGGGCCGACCCATATATATATATATAAATATACAAAATGGCGTCGTTTTGGACAAAACGACGCTGTTTTGTTTAAAATGGGTCGACCGTGAGGGTGGTCGGGCCGGCTCGCAACCCACTCGGGTCCACCATGGTCGACCCGTGGCCCTGCCCGAGCAGACCATAGTCGGCCCGTGGCCCGGCCAACTTCGGCCAAAAATTGGGCCAGGCGGGGCCGGACTGGTGAATCGGGCCAAAATTACCATCCCTAAGGATGATATATTGCTCACGTCAAATTACTTGATCATGTTGTATGAAGTTTACCAACGTTTGGTCGAGAATTTTGACATAAAGGACCTTGGCGTGACATCTTTCATTCTAAGTATTCAGATTCATCGGGACATATCTTGACACTCACTATAGCTCTCACAGAGTGCATACATTGAGTATATATTACAAAGGTTTAATATAGTTATCTGTAAACTTGTCGTAGCACCAATCTCTCATAGTGAGGATAATCTTTGACACAGTATCCAAAGAATAAAGTAAAGAGAGAAGTTATGAGGAATGTTCCGTATACTAGTACGGTTGATAGCCTGATGTATGCTCGACTATGTACTAGGCAGGACATTGCATTTACTATTTGACTGTTTGGTCAGTATCTAGTTAACCCAGATGTAAACCATTGAAATGCAATCAAGCGAGTGTTGAGATAATTAAAGGGAATCAAGGATTATATGTTGACATATAGAAAAGTCGTCAAACTAAACCTTGTAGGGAATTCATATTCAAATTAAGCTATGTGTCCAGATGATCGAAAGTTCACTTAAGATTATAATTTTTTAAGTTTGCGGATGGTATAATGTTGTGGAAGAGTGTCAAGTAGACACGGGTGGTTTCCTCGACCATGCATACAGAATGTATGCGATGGGGTTACTTCACGGACGGTTTAGCTCAGAAATTTGATTTTTGAGTTGTCTGTGGCTGATTCAGTGGCTAGAGCCATTCGGTTATAATGTGATAATCAAGCTACCATGTTGTTTAATAACAACATTGAATATCACAAAGTTTTAGCATTTTGAGGTCAAATATTTGACTATGAAGTAGTTGACACGAAAAGGTGACATTAAGATTTGGAGCATTTAAAGGCTGAGAAACTATAAGTCGATTCTTTAACTAAAGGACTTTGCCTACTTGTGTTTAAAATACAAGTATACAGTATGAGTGTTTTGAAGTCCTTAGATATTGTTAGTTAAAAGATCTTTATGTTTGCTCCATGTACATTTGTACATTTTGATGTATTATGACGGTATGATGGTTCATTAATAAAGATGATCATTGGTCATTCTCAGTACTACGTGTTATCATATATTGTCATAATACGTATGAAAGTATTAAGATTTGTGTTAGTCTTAAGCATTTAAAGGTCATTGGGCATATATACAAATTGACTTTAAGCCTATGTCATTAAGATACATACGGTTTTGTACGCATATTCGTAAATTTTTACATAACATAGGGGGAAATAAATTTTTAATTCCATAAAGGTTCTCTAATCTAGTTTAGCATTCAATTGGAGAATATAAAGGTTTTCTCTAATGCTATTTAGCATTTCGTGAGAGGAAATAAGTTTTTTATAATGCTGTTTAGTATTCGGTGAGAGAAAACAAGATTCTTTGCTATAGTTTAGCATAAAGTTGGAGAAATTGAGATCTACAAGCGAAGATGATATAATTTAGATCATACAGATATCATCTTAGTTTGTTACACTCCATTTTCCCATTTATATCAGTGAGATATTAGGTATACGTGATTGTATTAGATCTGTGTCATACATGACACATGTATTTGATACTTTTTGGTATCAAAAGCCCTGCAGGACGGAATGATGGACTTTCGTTATTTTTGGATCACATGTTTTGTTTTAAACTTAGTCGATTAATATAGTAGCGTAACTTAACCGAGTTTTTAAACTATTTTTTAAAAATTAAGTTAAAACTGCAATTAACTATTGTCTAAGGGGGAGAATATTATACATTTTTGTCGTTTCCCATAAAGTTGGACAACATTTAATTACATTATTAGTTTTTAGATAAATTATCGGTTAAGTTACGTAATTTGATCCGGATAAAGATAATAAAGTGACCCAATAAATGATCTAAATCAATGAGTTGAATTTCGGGTGAAAATGGATCCTGATTATTGATTAGTGTGGACCGGACCTATACTGGTCTTGTGATAGGGAAGCCCGATATGGAAGCTATATATAAAGTTTAAGGTCTCCTACAGTTGCTCGTATCAATCGTAAGCATAAGGATTTTCTGATCCGTGAAGAGAGCTTACATTTGGAGAAAATTGTAGAAAGATATTCACACATCCCGGTGATGGAATCCCGTGAAGACGACGGTAGATTCGCACTCGTTTTAGCTTCGAAAAACTCCTTTAAAGTTATGGAACTGCAATCAAGTATTTTTTATATTTTTTTGTTTATTGTCCTTTCACATTCGATCCGAGATATATAACTAAGGTACCGTTATGTATTATAAATGATGCCTAATCCTGCCATCTGTACAAGTTGCGAGAATTGGACAATAAATGAAGAAAAGTATCCACTCCTCAAGGTTATTTACTTCAGGACACCACACCTATTCCAGAGCTTTGTCCCCTTTGGTTACTCCAGACTTTTCTGGAGATTTGATGATACATTATCAATAATCTTAAGGATGACAAAAATGGTCTAGCTCTGAAGTGAGAGAAACTATTTTATTTCAATTCTTAGACATATTGAGTAACTCAATAGTTTGATTTAGACATGTTATGTTTACCTATCAATATGTACGTGTGCAAGTAATAAGGTATGACACTAATGTGACAAGTATTTGCCTGACTTGTGAAATTGAAAATTACAATTTTAATTGTAATTTCAAATATTGAAATATACAAAAAATACTTACAGAAAATTTTAAATATAATTTATCTTAATTTTTTATAGACTAATAATAAACTTGGACTTAATTATAATTTTAAATTAAGAATAATTTATTCTTAGATTTTTCTCTTAAGAGTATTATTTAATGAATTAAATGATATTCCAAATTCAACCATTATGTCTCAAATTATGGAACTTGAACTCAAAATCTCAATTGGTAGATCTTAATGTCAATTCCTTTTTTTTTTTCTTCTCAATTTGCTAATCGATTTGACAAATTGGGAACAAAATTAATTTCTATTTTGAGTGGAGAACAGAAGAGCTTAAACCCTAACCTCAAATCAGCACCAGTTCCCAGAAGTCTCCATTTTGTTTTGTAATTCAATTCCCAAACCCCATAAGTACTCCAAAGTCCCATTGCCATACCTAAAACAAATCTCAACCTCAATCTACATGCCACATCATAACGCCAATATCCAAATGAGTGGTTGCTGGCAATTCCCTAACCCAAGTCCACAGGATTTTATCTACACTTCCAAGAAACCTGACTCTATAAAGCACACGTCCAGGAACCTCTCTCTTTCTCAGGGACAACACACTCCAAAAGCAGCTTTGTATTCTTCTCCAACTTCTCTTTAAACCCTTTGTGAATCAACCCTTGTCGTTGGATCAATGGCTGCTTCAGTTTCAACCGTTGGAGCTGTCAATAGGGTGCAGGTACTGTAGTTTTCCCGCCTTTTTGCGTTTACGTACTTCAGCTTCTTAGTTTCTATTGAGCAAGCTTAAACCCATATATGTCTGTTTGCTCCTTTTTGGTGATCTTTCGTTATACTTTCTGCAGTTCAATTTTAAAGTCACTAAACCATCAGGACAGAGCTCGGCGTTCCTTGGCATCAACTTGAAGAAGCTGAACTCCAAGGTAACAAGTCAGAGGGTTTTGTCAGGGAATAATTGGAAGGTTATTGCGGAGTACGACGAGGAGAAGCAGACATCGAAAGACAAATGGAGAGGCCTTGCGTTTGACGAATCTGATGATCAACAGGACATAACTAGAGGTAAAGGAATGGTGGACACTCTCTTCCAAGCTCCTATGGAATCAGGAACTCACTACGCTGTCATGAGTTCCTATGACTACATTAGTCAAGGCCTAAAACAGTAAGTCATCAACTTCCTGAAATTGAATACTACCCAAGTATGATTAGCTCATTAGTGATTTGCTATACAAGTTAGTTCTGTGCTTAGTTCTGATTGTGAATTTGAATATCAGGTACATGGACAATAATATGGATGGATTTTACATTGCTCCAGCCTTTATGGACAAGGTTGTTGTGCACATAACTAAGAATTTCTTGAACCTCCCAAACATTAAGGTGAGTTAAAAGAGATTTTGGAGAGTCCTTGAGCTCCCCTAAGTTGTCTTGATTTCACAGAATTAGTGACATAGCAGTGATCATGGCAGGTTCCTCTCATCCTGGGAATATGGGGAGGCAAGGGTCAAGGCAAATCTTTTCAGTGTGAGCTTGTCTTTGCCAAGATGGGAATCAAGTAAGTGACAGAAGAATATGAGAAATTTAACTAATGAACTCTGTGGTCACGATGCTTAAATTCTTGGTCTTTTGGTGATAATTCAGCCCAATTGTGATGAGTGCTGGAGAATTGGAAAGTGGAAATGCAGGGGAGCCTGCAAAATTGATCAGGCAAAGGTATCGTGAGGCAGCAGACATTATCAGGAAGGGAAAGATGTGCTGTCTCTTCATCAATGATCTAGATGCAGGAGCTGGTAGGCTTGGTGGAACTACTCAGTACACTGTCAACAATCAAATGGTGAATGCTACCCTCATGAACATTGCTGATAACCCCACCAATGTCCAGCTCCCTGGAATGTACAACAAGGAGGAGAACCCCCGTGTTCCGATCATAGTCACCGGCAATGATTTCTCCACATTGTATGCCCCTCTTATCCGTGACGGCCGTATGGAGAAGTTCTACTGGGCTCCGACCAGAGAAGACCGGATTGGTCTCTGTATAGGAATCTTCAGGACTGATAATGTTCCTAAGGAGGACATAATCAAGCTTGTTGACACATTCCCTGGGCAGTCCATTGGTAAGCTTATGCAAAAGAACTAGTAATGTTGATTGATGTCAAGAATTGGATGCTTATAGAGATGTATCTATTGTTATTATCTGCAGATTTCTTTGGTGCTCTTAGGGCCAGAGTTTATGATGATGAAGTGAGGAAGTGGGTATCAAGTGTGGGCGTCGAAAGTGTTGGGAAAAAGCTTGTGAACTCAAAGGAGGGACCTCCAACATTCGAGCAACCAAAGATGACTCTGTCAAAGCTGCTTGAGTATGGCAACATGCTTGTCCACGAGCAAGAGAACGTGAAGAGAGTCCAATTAGCTGACAAGTACTTGAAAGAGGCAGCACTTGGAGATTCAAATGAGGACTCAATCAAGAACGGCTCCTTCTATGGTCAGACTCTTGATCTGTCTAGCTCAGATTATGCCAAGTTCTGAGAAGTAAATTATGTTCTGATAAGAATGTTTTGATACAGGCAAAGCAGCACAACAGGTAAAGATTCCTGTTCCTGAAGGTTGTACAGACCCATCAGCACAAAACTTCGATCCAACGGCTAGGAGCGATGATGGAAGCTGCGCCTATTAACTTTAGGATAATCATGGACTTTAGTCTGTAATTTGGTAAAATGTATACCTCAGTTCAGTAAGTGTCCTTTTCCTGATGAAGACCAAGTCGTTGTACAAGATTTCAGCTTTAATTCAAATACTCTTAATTATACAAAGCTTTGCTCATTAACCATGTCAATATAGCAGCCAATCCCATCCAACCAACTGGGTTTGGCAACCGGTTTGGTTTCAGTTTCTGAGCTGCTTGAAATTTACCGGATCGGAGTCAAGTTCAACTAGTTCGATAGATTCGAACTCTTGGAACTCAATTCTTTAGTCATTAGGACAAAATAATATATTTCTAATTCTAATTAATTTAATTAATTTTTCTTAAATTTAAATTCTGTCTTATTATCAGTTTACTTTTAGTTTTATTTGGTAGAGACTAATTTTTATAAATAGTATTTTATTATATTTATATTTAGTGTTATTTCTAATCCAATTTTAAAATTTTAAAAATTAGAAAACAATATACACGATAGCATTTCAGATAAGACTCCATGGCGTAGAATGACATTGACACATGCCATAAAACCAGGGAAAGGGGTCGGCTCAAAGAACATCAAGGTCCGGCAAATGAATAGCTAACAGGCTAGCAAGCATCTCAAGGTCCGGCAAATGAAACCCTCCCCTTCTGACCGATACCTGATCAGCCAACTAGCAAGGCCCAAATGGGTAAACCAAATCTGAACCTTGCAGAAGAGTGTGTGTATAACGTTTGAGTGACGACTCACGTGAACCCATCTAATGTAAATCATGACACTGGAAGAAGTAGCTTGTCGTATTGCAACCAGATGTCAAAACCAGAGAAGAAGATGTGTAACCAATCTTCATTTTTCTCTTGTTTTTGGGTATGAAGCTCGGACCAGATCCTGTTTTATAAATCAATTCCTATTCTTTTTTGTTAAATAACAGGATTGAACATTCTAATGGTCAGACAGAATCTCATCCGTTAAAGTTAATTACTGTGTAGGCCCACTTCGATCGTCACAAATTGGAAGCAAAATAAGAGAAGGTTGTCACCTTCCTCGGCTGTTGGTGTTCAGCCATCTAAGTTTGCTTCCAGTGATCCATCTTTGCCACTCTCCATTCTTCAACGCAGGAGACCTACTCTCTTGACTCTTCTCTTGAACATATCATCCCATTCTTGTCCACCCTCACCAACCTCTTAGTATAGCTATCTCATCCTCCTCTCCAATGCCTGGATTTGATGGTCTTCCTCTCTAATATGGCCCATCTTCTCAAAGTTCTCTCCTTCTTGATCTTTCTGTTAGTTTCTACCTCATGCGAAATCGATGAACTTTTCTATGCCGGATTCAGAGATGCAGGCACCAACATAACATTAACTGGTATTGCAGATATTGAAAAAAGTGGCATCCTTCGCTTAACCAATGACACTACTAGATTTATGGGTCATGGGTTTTATGTCTCTCCATTTCTGTTCAAGAACAGAACAGATGGAAAGGCCTTATCTTTCTCTACCACTTTCGCTTTTGCTATAGTCCCCGAGTATCCAAGACTCGGTGGTCATGGACTCGCTTTCGCAGTATCAACTTCTAAGGATCTAAAAGCTCTACCAAGTCAGTACTTAGGCCTCCTCAACGCAACAGACGAAGGCAACCTCACGAACCACCTATTTGCGGTTGAGTTCGATACTGTGCAAGATTTTGAGTTCGGTGACATCAACGACAACCATGTCGGTGTCGATATTAACGACTTGAGGTCCAATGCCTCCGCTGTCGCAGCTTATTACACTGAAGATTCTACCAAACAAGATTTAAATCTCAAGAGTGGTAATCCAATTCTAGCATGGATCGATTATGATTCTGTCCAACAAGTTCTCAATGTAACTATTGCCCCCAATTCTAAAAGACCAATCTTGCCAATCTTGTCGTTTCCTGTAGATCTATCAACAATTTTTGAAGAGTATATGTATGTTGGATTCTCTGCTTCAACGGGTTTGCTTGCTAGCTCGCATTATATTCTTGGATGGAGTTTCAAGATTAATGG
>JANZXR010000146.1:23640-57139 GCA_027575705.1 Erythroxylum echinodendron | reverse complement strand
TATGCATGTGCATATATGAATGCATGCATATGTCACTATTCATTTATACACTCCTATTGGTGAGGGGATGTTACAAAGTACCTCCATGATCAACCAAAGACCACATTGACATGGAACCAAAGCATTAACGTCATCAAAGAAGTAGCTTCAGGATTGTTTTAACTGCACAAAGAGTGGGAACAAGTTGTGATTCACAGACATGTGAAGGCCAGCAATGTCTTGATAGATGGAGAATTAAATGGAAAGTTAGGAGATTTCGGGCTAGCAAGGGTATATAACCATGGAACTGATCCACAAACAAATCGTATTGCCAGAACTGTTGGTAATCTTACACCAGAACAAGCTCAAAACGGAAAGGCTACAACAAGCACGATGTATATGTTGGTTTAACAGGAGAAGACACACTGCACAGTGAACAAAACAGCAACGAAAAAATAAGAAACAGAGAACAAGAGTTTGCAGAGATAATATACTACTTTATTGATTTTTTAGTGTGTTAATATAAAGGTAAATAGCTACTAAATTTATAGACTTCTACTGCAATATAACACATAAAATAAAATAGAGATAAATCGAATTTATTTACTAAAAATCAGGAAACTAACGGACTGATTTCACAATCCCTTTTTTTTCGCTAACTAAGTTACAGCTTCCTATTCTTCTGCAGAAATCTGTTGGACCATAATTTGAATCAGTCTTCCAACACTCCCCCTTGATTCAAAGTCACACACACCAAGTAAGCTTCTGAGATACATGTGTCTATTACCAAATAATGCTTTAGTGAAGATATCTGACACTTGACTTTCACTGTTACAAAACCTTAAAATGATTTCTTCTTTAGCCACTAATTCTCGAATAAAATGGTGTCTCAGCTCTATATGCTTTGTTTTTCCATGGAATGCTGGATTCCTTGCCATGATAATAGTTGATTTATTATCACAATAGATCTTAGTTCCCTCATGCTTCTTCTGTTGTACATCTTCTAGTATTCTTCTAAGCCAAATACATTGGCAAGCTGCTACAGTAGTTGCAATGTACTCAGCCTTTCCTATTGACAGTACAATAGTAGCTTATTTCTTGGACATCCATGTGATTGCTCCAATCCCTAAGCTAAAATCATTTCCAGAAGTGCTTTTTCGATCATCTAGAGAACTTTCCCTGTCGCTATCAGTGAAGCCAACTAACTTGAAATGATCTGAATTTGTGTACCAGATTCCATAATTCAATGTACCAGCAATATACCTCAGAAATCTCTTAGCTGCACCATAATGCTTCATTGAAGGATTACCTATGTACCTTGACACAACACTGACTGAAAATGAGATATCTGGCCTTATGTATGCTAGATATATCAAACCACCAACCAGACTTCTATACTAATTTGGTTTTGCTTTTGGGGCTCCATTATCTTCTTGTAACTTTTGATTAATATTCATGAGAGTAACCTTCTTCTTACAATTTGACATGTTAAACCTTTTCAACAAATCTACGACATATTTCTTTTGGGACACAAAAATTCCAGCGTCATCTTGCACAATTTCTAATCTTAAATAATAATGCAACAAGCCTAAATCTGCCATTTTAAACTTGCTTAGCATATTGACTTTAAATTCTTCTAAAAGTGACCCACTTGATTCCATATAGATTATGTCATCAACATACAAACAGACTATGATAAAATCTGATGTACCTTGCCTTTTTACATAAAGTGTATGCTCATTCTCACTTCTGAAAATTTTGTTCTGCTGGAAATAAGCATCAATCTTGTTGTACCATGCCCGAGGAGCTTGTTTTAGTCCATAAAGTGCTTTCTTTAGCTTGTAGACTTTCTCCTCTTCTCCCTGAATCACAAATCCTTCTGGATGTTCTACATAAACGTCTTCTTCCAGTTCTCCATTCAGAAATGCTGATTTGACATCAAACTGATATACTTTCCATTTGAGTTGAGCTAATACTGCTAGAAGTAATCTTACAGTCTCAAATCGTGCCACTGGTGAGAATGTTGCTTCATAGTCTATTCTTTGTTGTTCAGAGTATCCTTTTGCCACCATTCGTGCTTTATGCTTTTGAATACTCCCGTCTACATTGAACTTTGTCTTGAAAATCCATTTTAGGCCTATGACATTTTTCCTTTTGGCAGATCAGTCAATTCCCACGTGGCATTCTTTTCTATGGCTGTGAGCTCTTTTTTCATAGCTTTTTGCCATAGTTCTTTTTCTGTTGCCTCATCATATATTGTGGGGTCTGGGGCCATCAATGCAAACTCGTCATTTGCTTAAATCTCTCTCAATGATCTGAATTTTCTTGGTGGTGTCTTGTCTGAGGACTCACTCGCTAAACTTGAGCTCCTTCTTGATGGTGTTGGTGCTGGACTATTGTCAGTTGAAGTGATTAGAGTAGGCATATTAAATGAGATAGGATCTGTTTCCTCAATTAATGGCATCCGAAGTGAATTTTTGCTACTGTCTGAGTTGTTCATATTCCAATTCCAGCCTGCATCTTCATTGAATAACACATTTCTACTAACAACTATCTTTCCATAAACAAGATCATATATTTTATATTCCTTAGATTCATTAAAATAGCCAATAAAAATACATTTTCATGACTTCCCATCAAGCTTATGATGACTTTGAGAATTTACAAAAACATAAGCAATACAACCAAATATTTTTAAATGACTTACAGTAGGTTTTCTCCCTTTCCATGCTTTATAAGGAGTGTAATCTTGAACTGCTTTTGTTGGGGAGATATTCAGCAAGTACACCATTGTTGCTACAGCTTCTGTCCAAAAGGTATTTGGTAGTCCTTTCCCTTTCAGCAAGCACCTTTCCATTTCTACCACTGTTCTATTTTTGCGTTTTGCTACACCGTTCTGTTCTGGGTGTAAGGTGTTGTAAGTTCATGCCTTATACTATTTTCTTCTCAAAAATGGTTGAAATCTGATGAGGTAAACTCTCTACCTCTATTTGTGCGAAGTACTATAATACTTGCATCACTTTGCTTCTTTACCATTGCTTTAAATTTCCTAAAAATCTCAAATGTTTCTGATTTTGATTTTAGGAAATATACCCAACACATCCTGATGAAATCATCAATAAAGAGGATAAAATAATAAGTACCACCTAAGGATTCAGTGTTTATAGGCCCACATAAATCTGAATGAACAAGTTCTAGACATTTTGTTGCTCTCCATGCCTTTCTAATAGGAAATGGCTTCCTTGATTGCTTACCATAAACACAACTTTCATAGATGTCAATTTCAGAAATTTTTGGTAAGCCATAAACCATACCTGTCTTCTCTTACAGCTGCATCCCATTGATGTTTAGGTGTCTATAGCGCAAGTGCCACACTTCAGAGACATCTTTCTCACCAGCCACTAGAGCGTATTCTTGCATGGCTTTGACATCAAATGGGAACATTCTATTTTTGGCCATCGGTATCTTTGTAACCACTCGATTAGTTGCATTTGATGCATAATCATAAGAAAACTTGATTGATTTAAGAAATTAACAAAAAGATTGTTTCTCCCTTTTTAACATGTTATAACCAATAGCAGGAATAATGTATGACCCATTATCTCTTCTTTTCAAATGCATGTCTTTTCTTATATTTGTGTCTTCCAAGTCAAGAGTAGCCATAATTGTGTTTTTCGATTTCCCATCAATTCCCATCACAATTCCTAAAATATTCTCACAAATATTTTTCTTAATATGTATCACATCAAGATTATGCCTCAATAGCAATTCCTTCCAATATGGCAAATTGAAAAATATGCTTTTTATTCCAATTGAGCTCAACATCATTTTTCTTTCGCTTTCTATTACTTAGGTGTTTGCCAGGAGTAATGCTACTCAAATGTGATAACTGGTAAATAACATCATCATTAGACAACTATAAAGGAACTTCAGTCAATTATACTTTTCCATTAAACAATTTGTTTCTTTGCCAACTATGCCCATGTTCCAAGTAATGACGATGTCCCGTATAATATATTTTACTTCGTTGCCTCATTGAATAAGTTTGATAGTTACACGTAAGACAAGCCATATGCCCTTTAGTGCTCTACCTAGACAAATTCCCATAATTTTGGAAATCATTTATAGTCCACAAAATAGTAGCATGAATTATAAATGTTTCACCTTAATCAACATCAAAAGTTTGTAATCCAACCTCCCATAAATTGTTTAAGTGTATATATATATATATATATATATATATTTTGTACATAAAGAACATGGTCATGTGTACTATACTTTAAATTCTAAAATTTAGATATGATATAAAGGGTAAATGAATAACTTTCATTTTAATAACTGTAACTTTCACCTCACTAGGAAAATTGAAGATGTATAACTTCTAAACTGTAGTACATTGATTATCATCAATAATTTAATTGAACATAATGAATTTTATTTAGTTAACTTTTCAAAAGATAAATGTTAACATTAATTCATCGAGGAATGTCGACATGAAGACTAGTTTCTGATGATAGAAATGAGTTCTGCTGGGAGGAATGTGTCAAAATTATTCCTAATAAAGAAAAAATTAATGCAGAACAAATCCCCTCTTCATTCATTAGTAACCGCTTGCCTTCCATAACCAATCTTCTTCTTTAAGGTTTTTAGTAGCATCCGAACTACCTCTCTTTCTTTATTATCTATATCTCATTTCCTATTATGAGGCTATTATATATATAAACATTTGATTATATATACTATGTGTTGTGTTAAGCTTCCTTGAATCTTTAAGAGAACTTAGATGGAAATGCAGGCAATGGCGATGTCACGATGGTCTATAAAGGATTAGAGAAATCTGTTGTTTTGGAAAAATTATTAATTCCAATTACTATGTCTGTTCAATCAGGTATGCATGTGTTCCAATTTCAGTTTGTTATACGATTTCACTAAGCTAGCTATCTAAGTTCTACACTAATTATGTCTTAAATGAAATGCATCATTCTGACAGTTCATCTAATTCAGTGATCTATATTACATCTGGGGATTTATTCACTATATCTTCTACTAGTTTAGTTACTACCAAGAAGTTGTTGGAAGAGAGTGTCAATAACCTAACACCTAATGGAGATCTTTGACTTTTTCAATTAATACCTTCGAACTTGCAAAGACCCTTCTTGGAAATCCAAACATAGGAAACTCATTTACCTTCACCAACTCTCTTGTCACTTGGAATTCAAAAAAACAATTATTTCATTTCCTTTTCGAGAATCAGTATGAAACTTTATTTATTATTCTGTTTGTAAGAATTTTAGAAACAACCTCTTTACTAGTTAGGGGTAAGGCTGCATATTATTAGACTTCCCAAGACCTTGCGCATCAGCGCGATTCATACTAGGTGTGCATTGTTATTGTTGTTGTTGTATGTCTATAAGAATTGTTAAACTTCTAATTAAATTCTTTTATTCCTTACCATATATTATATTGCTACCATTTCCAATATTTTTTTAAATTATTATTTTATTGTTAATAAATATTAATGATTAAGAATAGTAGTTAACTTAAATTTATGATATTTTATCCTATTAAAATTAAAATTTTAGGTATGATTATCTTTTTATGTCCAAAATATATTTACTTTTCAAAATTTAAATTATCTACCATGTGTTTTTCAACAATATGTTTAAAACATTAAAAGCAACTTGGCAACAAAGATAGCTTAAATAGGATTATATAAATTTCAATTATTATTTACCTTAACTAGGATTATTAAGTACACTTAGCATTAACAAACTATCTTTCAAATATTATTAATTTTAAGAATACTATCGCATACAAAAATTTATCAAAATTCTCCTAACAAATTATCAAAATATTTAAGAAAACTTTTGGTGACGAATTAACAATTCATCGTTAAACTTATCGTACTCAACCTCCATCGACAACTTACAAAATCATCACCAAATGCTATCATATTGGTGACGAATTTCCAAAATGGTCGTAAAAAGTCGCTCTTTCTGCGACGCTTCTCAATAATCGGTGAAAAATATATTCGTTTATCAAAACAATTGTGATGATTTAGATAATCGTCACAAAATGACAATATATGGGAGACAAAAAAGTTCCCCATCACTATTTGTAAGTGCCATTTGCGATGATTCATTGTAATCGTCACAAAATATATTGATTTTTCATTATCACTTGAGACGATATCAATATTAGTCATTAAAACCTGCTATATTAGTGACAAAATTCTGTAACCGTCACAAAAATTTGCTCCTATTGTGACAATTTCCTTTAATCGTCCTAAAATATGTTCATTTACTGACAGTTTTCTTTAATGTTGCAAAATATTATACTTTGGCCAACAAATTTAGAATTCTTTGTGAATACATGTCTTTTAGTGACATTTTCTATTTTTTCGCCAAAGAAAACGTATTCAAAAGTCCCTTTTGTTGTAGTGTGGACGCAAAAAATTTAGTTATAATTCGATTGCCATTAATATGAGATAGATAACCTTAAAGTAATGTTCAATCAATTTATGTAATCAAAGGGAATGGCTGCATCAAGAAAAATACCAAGCTTACTTTTGATACAACAACAAGTGACAGACAAGGTCAAGGGTTTTTATAATAGTACTAATGGCTGAAAGGACAATGATGTTGAAGAAAAGAGGCTAGGGAGCAACTTGAATTTTAACATGAGTACTGTCGTAATCATACACATTCGATATGTATTTTCTTTTTCTTGGCTTGTTTTAGGCAGGTTCAAATACAGGTGTATAAAGGTTGCTAGCTGTCGAGCTCTTCAACAAAAGGAAAACTGGGGATGGAGTTAATGTTAGGATGTAGATGATTATGATATATGGGTGGTGCAAAATTGGCAGGATCGACATGATAGAGAGGTTCTTGAAGGAAATATGTGAGAAAGGGATCGAACCCAACCTTATGTGAGTTTTGTTTAGAAACTCAACGTCGCCTCTACTCTTTTAATGCAATTACCTAGAGGGGATATGGGAAAGATTCATAGATCTGGAGTACATACAGAAGCCAAACGGTAACTTGAAAGTAATGGTGCAACGGATGAGTGAACAAAGGAGTATATTTAAAAGGGACTTATAGTTTATATAATAAGTATAGGAATGTGCATATATAAGCTATGGATGGAGAGAAATTCCAGGTGCTTTCAACTTATTGAGGGACATTGTAGAAAAAAAAAACATTATCGGAGATACGAGGGAGCACCGCACCCAAACATCAAGTTTAAGACAACTATAAGGTTTCCAAAGAAGGTGCTCGATGATATGCACCAAAGAAGAAAAAGTTGCTGGGGTTAAATTATCTGTTAAGTTAATAGGTTAATTAGTTAGTTTAAGTGGGTCCTACACTTTAAAATATTAATTTGATTTAAATTTTTAATTTAAGTATACGGGTCTCATACTGTCAATTCAGATTCACATGGCTGTATGGGCCCCAATGACCCTACATTAACATTAAAAATATTATAAACATATGCCAGGTCAGAACAACGTCACATTGCCATTAATTTCTCTATTAACGTAGAGTTAAATTTTAACATTTATCTAATGAAAAGGTTTAATTTGTATTCTCCAAAATATTATGGTTAAATTTGTCAACGGATGTAAACCTCAGGATTCAATGTGCCCTTTTTGCCTATTATAATGTGTACTTAAAAGCAACATTTAGTAGATACATCATTGTTAAGAAGAAGGACCAAAATAATAACAGTACAGGATGAGTTCACATATTTCAAAAACTTCTTACATGAACTAGCTTCATTGTCACTGGAAGTCTTGCAATTTTTACTGTTTATAAATCCTACATTTTTTTTCTCTGACATCATTAGTAACAATGGAATCAAGTGGAACCATCTTGGACTTTCACCTCCCACAAGTCTTTCTTTATCTTTTACTTTAGCTTCATCAACCAACACGATTAGGTTATGTGATTTTTGCTCCTGAATTTGATCCAAATGGAACCTAAATTTCCTCGCATAAGGAAACCATTCAATACCTTTTTTTAATGACTAAAGTTAACATAATTCATTTATACTTTATAGTATGGAAATACTTGAAAGATGAGAAGAAGAAGAAATCGCAACAATTAATCCTATAGCTGGAAAATAGTATTTGAAAAATATATTTATAGTTGTATAATCCCAACAATAATGGAGAAAAAAATCTCACTCCTCAAGTTATGTCACGCAAGCCCAACTTGCCAAGAAATTTTAAGAACATGTGATTTGAAACTGCTTCAGTAAGAATGTTAGCCAATTGATCCTTAAATCGAATCTTGGGCACTTTTAAAATTTTTTCATTCAACTGCTCGGTAATGAAGAACCTATCAACCTCAACATATTTTTTTTGATCATGTAGACAGGATTATCAGCTATATCACAAACAACTTTTTGGTCACAATATAGACTAATTGGTTGCTTCAGTAGATAGCCTAAATCCTGCAAAAGTAGTCTGAGCCATAAAGCTTCACATAAACCAAGTCTTATAACTCTTAATTCAGCTTCTGCACTTGAGCGACCAACCACCTTTTGTTTTTTAACTTCTCCATATGACTAGATTACCGCTTACAAAGGAGGTCTAAAGGTATATAAACATTTGAGGTTTAGTATACAATGACTCAAATTTTGGCTAACTTAGGTCATGGAGCAATGAGACTACACTATGGACGTGCTTGGATAGATCATGCACAAAGATGGCTCGAGATGTCTAAATAAAAGGCTCATTGAGACACTTTACTTCAAGATGTAATGATATGATGACATATGGAAACAATATACAAGTAGTAGCTTGAAAAAATGGAAGCACTGCCTTACAAAGCAGGAGCACTTCTTTAAGTAGTGGGAAGTTGGGAAGGATGATATGCAACTGATAGACATCTTTCAAACACTTGTCTCATGTGCAAAAAAGGGGTTAATGGCTAAAATTGGATAACCCCCTACTAACCTAGTAGAGTTAGTAGAAACATTTCCCCACTTCTTTAGTAGAGCTAATGGAGAAAATGAGTAGTTTTAGCTTTTTTGGTTCCCAAGTTCTTGTAAGCCTATATAAATGCATTCTTTGTAGTTTATTTATGTAAAGCGTTATACATAAATAAAAAATGAAAGCACTGCCTTACAAAGCAGGAGCACTTCTTTAAGTAGTGGGAAGTTGGGAAGGATGACATGCAACTGATAGACATCTTTCAAACACTTGTCTCATGTGCAAAAAAGGGGTTAATGGCTAAAATTGGATAACCCCCTACTAACCTAGTAGAGTTAGTAGAAACATTTCCCCACTTCTTTAGTAGAGCTAATGGAGAAAATGAGTAGTTTTAGCTTTTTTGGTTCCCAAGTTCTTGTAAGCCTATATAAATGCATTCTTTGTAGTTTATTTATGTAAAGCGTTATACATCCAATCATTTGTAAGAGAGTTGAGAGCTTTGAGAGAAAGTTCTTTATAAGAGCTTTAATCAAGGTATTCTTGTAGAGTTATTTAAGTTGGAAAAAACTCAAATTCCTTTGTATTGTATCTTTGAGATTTGATGAATAAAATGTTAGCTTTATCATAACTCTCTTGTTTATCCCTTTTTATTATTTATGTAAAATACTTGTGTCATGAGAGTGTAGTGAAATACTTAAACACAAGTGACGTGAGGCATTAAAAAACAAACATAACTGTTAGTTGGGAATCACGAAGGGAAGGATAAGTTGAGCTTTGTGACTTAAGCTTGACTACAGCACAAGGACTTTGCCAAAAATCATCCTAATTTTATGGCACTTAAACAAGTCCCTATGATGATTGGTATCAGAACCTTGTTTGGAGAAAAAAGGTCGGTGGAAGTAATTTGATGGATATACTTGCTCGATTAGAGGCGATCATTGGTCCTCTATCCTTAACGAATGAGAGAGTGATTCCTTTCTTGTAACATTTTGAAGTTATGGAAATTTAGCCTCAAAAGACAAGGAAAGAACTTAAGGAATATATAAAGGCTCATTAAGAGATGAGCTAGGACATATTGGTGCCTAAACGTGCTATGTCTAGGTATAAATTGGGAGTTCGATTGGAGAGCACTTAGGTGAAAGCATGTAAACCCCAAGTTTTTCATGCCAAGTGAATTATTAAGAGGCTAAAAAATTTGTTATGGAACATAGAACAATACTTTATAGCGGTAAAGGTATCCAATTCAGATAAGGTGTCTATCATAACTATATATATGGTGGACAATGAAAAACTAAGGCAGAGAATGAACATCTCTAATGACATCAATATGGGTAAACCTCCCATCGACACTTGGGAGAAAATAAAGGAGCTAACATACTAGTTTCTCCCCAAAAACAGTTTATGGCTTATAAGGAAAGCTTTGAAGAAGTTAAAACAAGATGGTTTGATGCATGAGTATATAAGGAAATTCACATATTTGATGTTGGACATGCAAAACATGTAGGAAGAAGACAAGTTGTTCAACTTCATAAGCTCCTTGAAAGGTTAGATATAAATAGAGCTCCAAATACAGAACGTGAAAGACCTCCCTAGCGTAATAGTAGTTGTAGATGCTTTGGTGGATTTACAAATGCCACTAACCGTTTAAACTAGCAATAAAGGCAAGATGAATGGTGGCACACAAAATGGTTTGGAGAAAGTCAAGGAGAAGGTATGTGAATATTCTTAATATAAGTTTAAAAAGTAAACAAAATGAGATATTGCTTGTTTCATTTATGAAGGGCAACAATTTGCTCCTGAATGCCTAAATTGGAAGGTGGCTGGGGAACAAATCAATTCCATGATCAGGAAGGATCAAGAAAAAGGAGGTGAAGCCTTACAGAAGAAGTCTACCTCAATAATTATGCTATGATGGATGCAATTGACCTCAAAAATAAAAAATTAGATTTGTCATAACTCTCTTGTTTATCCCTTTTGATCGCTTGTAAAAAAACACTTGTGTTATGATAGTAGAGTAAAATACTTAAAAAAAGTGGCATGAGGCATTCAGAAACATACGAAATTATTTGTCAACGATCACGAAGGGATGGTTGAATTGAGCTTTGCGACTTAAGCTTCACTACTATATAAGGACTTTGGCAAAATTATTCTAACTCCTCTATACCCGAAAAAGTCCATGTGATGATAAGTCTCACATAGTTTCTTGTATATAAAACCTACTTTTCAATAGAAAGTTGTTTCCAATGGAGCAATTGAGGTATATGTTAGTTATAAGCCTTGATAAATTTAAAAAGGTTTCAATACTGTGATGTATACTTACAAGCAACATTCAGTGGATACATCACTATTAAGCATAAGGATCAAAATATTAAGCAACATTACAGATAAGTCTACAGGCTTCATAAATTTCCTACATAAACCAACCCCATTAGCCAATCATGGAGCTCTTGCAATTTTGGTTGTTTATAAATCTAGTCCTTTTGTCCCTAAAATCTATAATAACAAAGGAATTGGGTGGAATGAACTTAAATTTTTAGCTCCTAACAAGTCCTTCTTTATCTTGCTCTTTAACTTCATCGACGAATAAGATCAGGCCATATGATTCTTGCTCCTGATTTTGATCTAAATGGAAACTCATAAAACCTTGAATTTTCTTGCATAAGGACGTTATTCACTGCCCCATTTTGTAATAATTGAAAATATCATATTTCTTATAGATTTTATGACATGAAAATTATACATATTAAAATTTTAACTAAGGTTAGTATTGGTTAAGGTTATCAAAATTAGTCTGATTTAATCTGAAATTAACATATTAGATTTAAGTTTTTTAGAAGTTGGTCGGGCTCAAATTTAAAGAGTCAGCTAAACCTGACTCAAATAGTTAGGTCGTTGTAGTAAAAAATATCATTTTTTTGGTATATTGACTTAAATGAGATTGTTTGATCTTATAAATTCTTCAACATATTGATCAAATGATATCATTTTAATCAATTATATCAAAACGATGTCATTTTAATTTATGCTCAAATTTAACCCATTCAAATTTTTTTGAATTTAAAATTTTCCTTTTTTGGTATATTGAAATAAATTGAGTTCAAAGTTGACTGCCTTTGTCTTTGTTGTCTAAATGAACACAAACTCCATTTTGAAAACTTTGTTGTTTATAAGGTAATATAAAATCAAAGCCTCTTTTATCATTTGGGACGATACAAGTGGCATAAACTTTTTATTATAAATGGGCTTTCAATGATGAAGTCCATGTCGATTTGAATTAAGAAAAAATAGGTTAAGTTAGACTTGATTCGTATCATTGTCATCTCTAAAGAGAATTATGTAAGCTTTTCCGAGCGTAATGTTAGAAAGTTTTTCTCTCCTATATGTTAGACCTTGAATAGAGTTCTCATGTTTTTTAAGTTTCAGAATTTAGTTGATAAAAGACGAGCAAGAGTATAAGTTATAATAAAGTGACAGTTAATCAGTGTTGGATTGTCCCCTGTAAAAATTCCAATCCGAAGCATTAACAAGAAAGCTTGGACACATGCGGATCTCAGGTTACACAGACCCGTGCTGAAAAGGCGTAACAGAAACCGGAAACCAGTCCCGCGATCTTTCTCTTTCAAGTTGGCACATAGGCTCTCTTAAGTGAATTGTAGCCAAATCGATCCTCTCTTTTGTAGAGCCACTGTTTTTGTATTTGAGATGGACCAGAAAGGTGCCTGTGACTTCATATAATAATTAAATTATATTGTAAAAATAATATAATTTAATTATTTTATAAATATTTATATTATATTTTAATTTTTTATCTATTTAAATTTTTAAATAATATTATATTGAAAATTTTTTATTTATAAATTCAAAAATAATATTATTTTAATGACTCAACGTAAACTTTTTCTAAGTGACATTCAAATTTAAAATAAGCCTGCAATTTAATTAACTAGAAATGTAATCATCATACTGACTAGGTAAAAGATATAAGGTCAAATGGTGTTATTTTTTCAACGAATTAGTTAGCTTAATTAATCCCGAAATCATTTGTAATCGTTAGTCTTAAACCTAATTAAGTTGAAATTGCTCAACGATTGTTTGAATTACATCCAATTCACAAAATATCTAGCCCACGTAACCATGTGATCATACACAAGTTTTGACTAGTATAACTTATTATCAGAATTTTACTATTAATTATATGACAATTAAAACTAAATTAATAAAAATTCAGTGAAAATCCTTTATATATTTTAATATTATAAGATATTTTTCTATAGCTTTTTAAAATAATAAAAGTATTTTTAAAATAAATAAAAGTATAAGATGTCTCCTAGTTATAAGCATGCGATGAACAACAGTAGTTACGAAATTAGACTACTTTTCGCATTGACTTCCAAGCCTCAGCTAGAAATTAATGTCGAAGAGTTTTGTTTTTAAATGCAGAAATGTTCTGTGTACATTGAATTACTAAACTGATCACATTGACTCTTTTATCTAGAAATCGTAGCTTGAAAACTTTAAACTTGTATCACATAGTTTGGTTTTAGAACTTTCTAGTTGCATATAGTGGAAAAGATTGGCTATGTTGTCCAGGCTTTTAATTCTTCTGGTGTCTCACATTACCTTGGTGGCTTTTGCTCAAGACCTCAGTTTCATCTATAATGGCTTCAAGTCATCAGCCAATCTAAGCCTTGATGGCGTAGCTAGTTTCACCTCCAGTGGCGTTTTGATGCTCACTAATGGAACCAGGCTAGAGCAAGGTCATGCCTTTTATCCAAACCCAGTAACCTTCAAGAACTCTTCTAACAGTCCTGCTTTCTCTTTCTCGACCTCTTTTGTGTTTGGTATTGTATCCGATTATCGTAACCTCGCTGGTCATGGACTTGCTTTTGTAATCGCTCCTACTAGAGGCCTACCAGGATCTCTTCCAAGCCAGTATCTTGGTTTGTTCAACTTGACAAACAATGGCAAAGACACCAACCATGTTTTTGCTGTGGAGCTTGACACAGCCGCTGGGCAGGAGTTCAACGATATTAACAACAACCACGTCGGGTTCGACATAAATGGTCTAAGATCTGTTAAATCGACTCCGGCAGGTTATTATGGTGATCACGGAGGTATGTTCACAAACTTGACTCTTATCAGTGGCAAACCAATGCAAGTTTGGGTGGACTATGATGGAATAAGGAAACAAATTAATGCCACTTTAGCTCCAGTTCATGTTGATAAACCAACTAGGCCACTTCTATCTTTGGACTATGATTTGTCACCAATCTTAAGTGATAACTCGTACCTTGGCTTCTCATCAGCTTCTGGTCCTATCGAAACATCACAATGTATCCTCGGTTGGAGCTTTAAGATGAATGGTCAAGCTCAGGCATTGGAGATCTCTCAACTCCCTAAGCTTCCTCGAATGGGTGCAAAGAAGGCATCAAAACTCTTAACAACTGGGATACCTGTGATATCTGTGATTCTGGTGATAGTTGCAGCTTCAGGTGTTGTTTATTTCATAAGAAGGAAAAGAAAATTTGCGGAAGAGGTTGAGGACTGGGAACTTGATTACGGGCCACATAGATTCAAGTACAAGGATTTGTATATTGCAACAAAAGCATTTAGAGAAAAAGAGTTGATTGGTTTTGGTGGATTTGGCAGGGTTTATAAGGGTGTGCTACCAAAATCTAAGGTTGAGATTGCGGTGAAAAGGGTGTCACATGAATCAAGACAAGGGATGAAGGAATTTGTAGCAGAAGTTGTCAGTATTGGAAGGCTTCGTCACAGGAATTTGGTCTCCCTATTGGGTTACTGTCGACGTAAAGGAGAGCTACTTTTGGTATACGACTACATGCCAAATGGAAGTCTTGATAAGTATCTCCATGATCAACCAAAGACCACATTGACATGGAACCAAAGGTTTAGAGTAATCAAAGGAGTAGCTTCAGGATTGCTTTATCTGCATGAAGAGTGGGAGCAAGTTGTGATTCACAGAGATGTCAAGGCCAGCAATGTCTTGATAGATGGAGAATTGAACGGAAGGTTAGGAGATTTCGGGTTAGCAAGGTTATATAACCATGGAACTGATCCTCAAACAACTCGTATTGCTGGAACTGTTGGTTATCTTGCACCAGAACATGCTCGAACCGGGAAGGCCACAACAAGGACTGATGTATATGCATTTGGAGCGTTTCTTCTTGAGGTTGCTTGTGGCAGAAGGCCAGTAGATGCAAACCAGGACACCATTCTGGTCGATTGGGTGTTCTCTCTCTGGCTTAGAGGTGCAGTTCTTGATGCCAAGGATCCAAATTTAGGCACAGATTATGTTGCAGAAGAAGTGGAGTTGGTGTTAAAACTTGGTCTAGTTTGCTCTCATTCAGAACCTGAAGCTAGGCCAAGTATGCGCCAAGTAGCGCAAATCCTGGAAGGTGATAATCCTCTGCCTGAAATTTCATCATTTGCCATTTCTGCCAGTGGCGTCACATTAAGAAATCGTCAAGGGTTTTCTGATCTTGTCTTATCCTATCCATCTTCTGTGAATAAGGCATTCTCGAACACATCTTCGATTGCAGACTCCCAACTTTCAGGAGGTAGATGATATCCAATTTCTTTCTACCTTAATAACTCGGTCTATTTTCGATCCAACTACATAGTCAAGTTTTGGAAATATTAATGATCATCTCTAGTGTACAAAAATATATATGCTTTTCAAATTCTTTTTCTAATATAGTTATTACTCATATCTGTGTTCATATGTAATGAAAATTCTATTTGCTAATATGACACCCGTTATGCAATTCGCAAACACTTTCCTAAAGAGTCAACAAAAAAGGGACAGTCAATCACAGAGTCCTACCTTAACTATTTGCCACCAAACCACACTACAATAAAGATGACATTTGGCTACTAAAAAATTCGTCACTATAAGTTTCAAAATTGTGGCTAATAATAATTAGCAACGATTTATATTCAGTGCAAAAATTGTCGCCAAATTCTTGTAGCTGAAAATTATAGGTGATATTTTTCACTAATCATCGCTAATAGTTTTTACCTAAGCTTTATTTTTCGTAGCTAAAAACTAGTAGCAATGTTTGAAAAAATCGTCACCAATACATTTTCACTACATTTGGTTTTCATAGCTAAAAAATTTTAGCTACTTTTTCAAAAATGTAGCTAATTGTAATGTAGCAAAAGATTTTTAGCTACGTTTTGTAAAATGTAGTCAAATTTTTAGCATACATTTTAACGAAATGTTATACCATGATAATTATAATTATTTATGCCATTTTTAATCTATATTATTGTATATAATATTTAGATTTTTGTTAAATTATTATATAAAAATTTAATACAAAATTAATTAATAGTTTGAAGCATTGTATATAAAAAAATATATGATGAAATTATACAAACAAAAAAATTTCTTGGTATACAAGATTTTAATTACAACTTTAACAATTTTTATAGACAAAATAATAAATATAAAGACCATTTTATAAATTATAAATGTTGAGATTATAAAAAAATAGCGTGACTAGAATGACTGTAGGTTTGTCTATATCCATGAATGCAACTTCATAAGTCAGTCATCATATACAAAAGATTAGTCAAAAGAATCACGAAAGCTACTTTAAGATCGGTAGAGTGCGTGAAATTATGCATAATTAAGCTAGTTTGTTTTCAATTAAGAAAGAAAAAAAGAGGGTGATAGAATGGGAAAGTAATCCAGCAAAATTTTCGTTGAAAACCATTAACTACCTTACTTCTTCTTTATCATGTAAGCAGTCAACAATCCAACCTGAGAGTAAAACAAAAAACGATTGTTGTAATATATATGCATTCGGTTGGGTGCATCCATAACTTCAGCAACGAAATAAAAAGATTGCTCCAAGTGTTAAAACAATGAATATAACACTCAGGGGCGGAGCCACATAACCCCTGCAACTGAAATGGGTCTTCGTGAGATGAAATTAAACAGAGTAAAAGAAACAAATAATGAAGAGAAAGAGAGAAACAAAACGGTTCAACAGTGACTGGCAAAGCGTGACCCCCAAACTGCAAACAATGAACAAGGAAGATAACAGAGCTTATATAGACAAGGTGAAGAGAAATGGATGAAATGGAAGTGAAAGTGCGAGATGGGTCGGTCCAGATTTGGCCAGTGAGCCATGCCTTAGAGTCCCATTCCAGAGTGAGAATTGCATGAAATAGGAGCTGTGAAACTGTGCGATGCGTTTTGGACTCTATTTCTTCGATTGATATTATATATAACCAAAAAACAACCGAAGACAAAGGAATGGAAGTGAGAAGAAGGCGGTTTTATTTAGGCGGTCTGATGTTTCCTACAGTACAGATGGACAGAATGGTGCGTGATGGCGCGTGTATTACTTTTATATGGACAGAGATGGAGGAGGAGCTCAAGGGAGAGTGGAGACATTTTCCACACACAGATTTCCTTTTAACAATCACTGTCCTTTTAAACTTAAAATAATTCGTTTTTAAATATACATTTTTAATAATAAAATTATTGCTTGTGTTACTGTTTGAATCAAGAAGATAGTTATGAAATTTGGAGTGGTTTTAAACATAGAAGACCTGATATTATTGTACTGTAATAAGAATGGGCTATTGCAACAACATCAACAGTCTTGATCAGCCTTTGTGATAAAAGACAGCAATAAAACAAAGTCAATTCTTCTTCTTCTTCTTCTTCTTCTTCTTCTTCTTCTTCTTATTATTATTATTAAATTTTTTATGTTGAATTAATGTTAAATTTGTCGGAAATCTTCACCGTCAGTTCATCGTTATCTAATCAGTCCCGACTCCAGAAAATTTCTGGCTCTGCCACTGATAACACTCTTAAGCTGAAGTATTGTTTATAATTCAAATGGATCTTCAAAAACCTTATTCAGATATAACACTCTTAAGCTGAAGTAATTTCATGGTAAGAAGACTAACATAATCCAAATCTATAATAAAACACAAATTTGCATGTCTTATCTAGAAGTTTACTTTCTAATATGCAATAAGTATAAAAGCAAGTTTACTTTCTAACATGTCAATTGCCGTAGGATGCAAGAAACATTGGAATAAACATAACTTACTTCCTTTTCAAAGAGGAAAAAACTAATGAAAAACAAACATTGAAACCCAAAAGCATCTAATATGGTATATTCACTACAACCAATATAGCTAACAAATTTTCTTGAGGCTTTCCATCTAGCTAAAGAGTCCAACGCTAAATAATAGTGAAAAATACACAAATGGGCAAGATCTTCGTGGCTCAATTAAGCTTGTCAATGGGTTGGATTGGGCCTGGGCCATTGATGGCCCGACCCGGCCTGTCTAAAAAAATTTTGGGGCTCATGGCCTAGGAGCCAGTGGGCAGGCCAAGGTCAACCGGCCCATATGTAGGCCCATGGCCTGGCCAAGGAGGTCTACCAGAGCCACGGGTAGCCCGTCGGGTCTTAGTCAATCCGGTTGTTTAATATATTTATTTTAAGACAATTTGAAAAATTTGTAGTTGTATTTTTTAAAATTCATAAATTATAAATTATAGCATAACCAGTTATAGTAAAATGTAAGATGAAATTACCAATAAATTATACAAAAATATCTCTATAAAATACGAGCTAATATATATTTATTAAAAATCTGTAGCAATAATAATGTTGTCATATTTATTCCCTATAAACAAGTGATTTTAATTTTAATTTTTTAAATTTTATTATAACAATTAATTATAATATAAATGTAAAAGAAGTTATTCTCTAAGTACCATGAATTTATTTCAAATATTATTTTTACATGTTTAATAAATTATTATATTTCTTTTTAATATGATTTTAAAAAATACATTTATTACGTTTATAATATAATACTTTCAAACTTTTAATTTTTTATAAATTATGTACAAAAACTTTTAATTGATGTAGTTGTTGTATTTTTAGTTATTGTTGATTTTTTCCTTGTATAGTCGTATAACATTATTGACTTTTCATATTATATCTATTATTAAATAACCATTGTAAAATTTTATATTTTATTATACATATTAAAAGAAATTAATTAATATGATAATTAATCTTAATACATTTAAACTTTTTATTTTTTTATATTTAGACAATATATAATTATGCATATATGTATTTATATTAATCTTAAAATGAATTAATCACTTTATTACTCCTAATGAATCAATTCCAAAAGAATATATAAGTAATTGAGTTATAAAAACAAATATGTACAGTAACTTATATTGAAAATAGCTATTATTTTATTAAAACTATAATACATTTTATAAATACTTTTGATATGTTTTCATAAATTATTTATTTTATTATTTTCGAAATAGTTCTTTTACTTTTTTTCTAAAACCATTATATTCTAATTAATTTAAATTTATATTCATAATTTTTCTCCTTTCTAAATTCTAATATTAGAAAATTTATTCCTAACCTACTCTAATTAAAAGTTTGTTAAGAGTAATTCCTTACTTGAAACCTTGATTAAGTTTTACTTTAAATCTTTCTCGTCCTTAGAGTGTTATAAGCATATGATATTTCATAAAATTTATAAATTTTTCCCATATTTTCTTTTTAATATACATACTATATCACAACTTTAAATTATAATAATATATAATTATGATATAATAAAATTATTAATTTATCGAATATTAAATTACAAAATATTTATCTATTTTTATTTAAACCACTTAATATTTCATTTGAATATAACTATAAGTCATTAAATGAAAGCGTAACATCACTAACTTCTTAATGTTTTAATTAATATTTTAGATATAATGACTAATGAGCTAAACATTAACACAATTTGTGTTAAAAGTCGTTAAGTCAGGTTTATATTGAAGGGTGTTACATACATTTATATATCATTAAAGAGAAAATACATTTTAAAATTAAAATCTTGAGATGTATTTATTGGTAAGATTAATTAGGAAATTTAAATCAATTAATTAGAAATTTGTATGAAAAGTCATTAAGTTAATAGTTATAGTTAAGAATTTCAATTCAATTAATTACGAATTTTAAGTTTACTTAAATAATTTATTAATTATTATAGGAGAAAATTGATAAAGCCAAATTCATTAAGTATAGAAAATTTTGCAGTGCACGAATGATTATCTAAATCATTTTAAAGAAAAGATACAATTTACAAAATTAAGATAATATCATGCTGGATAGACTGGAGAGTGGAGACTGAGAGAGCATCATCTAATTGACTAATCTTATTTGTTAGTAAGATAATCAATAGTTTGGATCCAATCATTTGTATGTGCAAACATTATATTTAGTAATATAATATTAAAATAAAAAGAATATTTAGTAATGTAGTATTATATAAAAAGAAATTTAAAAATTCCTTCATTTTCATATATTTGATCAAAATAACCTTCAATTGGTCGATTAATTTCAATAGTCCCCTCTGTATTAATACCTGTGGCTGTAGACAAGTAAAAAACACAATATTAGGTAAGATAATATAAAGATATATAAAATAAATATATTAACAAGAAAAGAATTTACCATTAATATCTTCATTATTTAACTGATTTTGAGCACACATAAGAGCTTCCACAGTGCAATAATGAAGTCGACCATGATGAGGAGTAATGACCTGACTACAAGTACTAAATGCAGACTCTGAAGCAACAGTTGATGATAGAATAGCTAATAAGTCTCATGCAATGGCTTGCAAAATCGGATAATTATGTGCAGACATTTTCCACCATGACAATATATTGAACAACTCACCTTCAGTTTCAAGAACACAATCTGCGGAAAAATATTTATCTAACTCCATTGTATTGTAAGAAATCCTCGCCCTTTTCTCTTTCAAAAAATTTGAAAGAGAATCTATCAATAATGGGTCAGAAGAAAAGATCAAACTTGAAACTGAAGTCTAAGTTAAACTGCCTGACGTACTACTACGATCCTGATCATGAATTTGTTGCATTCTGACTTCATAATCATTAAACAATTGATACTATAATTATTTCATAGTATGTAGACGCTCTTGTGTTTCACCAGTATAAAATGCACTATAAATATATTCATCCCCGTCCATTTTGTATCTCAGGTCCAACACATATAACACTGCAACAATATCTCCAACCTTAGACCAATAAGAATTAAACTTCTCCATCTTCTGCTCCACCATAGTCCAAATCACTGCATTGGAGTCAAACATCCACAATGATAAAACATGTTTTATGTTGGACATAGTGCTAAAGATATAGTGCGAAGATAGATATTTTATTCCTGAGAATAATTCAGTCCCATTATTGAATAATTTCAACTTCATACAAATTTCTCTAGCCAAGTCCTATTGATCCTTTGATGGAATGCAGGTATACGGAGAATCCTTTTTGGCTAGTCTAATAAATAGTTGAGCATATGGGATTGCTGAATGCAAAACCTTAAAGGTTGAGTTTCATCTGGTAGGATAATCCAAAACCAACTTCTTTGAATTTGGAATGCATAAAATTTGTGCAACATCTTTAAAAGTTTCAAATCTTGTAGGAGTTGCACCCTAATGTAAAACACTATTCCAAATATACTCTATTGCTTCCTTTATCGTCTCTAATCCAACCTTCACAATCAAGTTAAGAATAGGTGCAAAATAACGCATATGAAATAACTTACCTCTAGCCAATAAGCTCCCAAGTCGCATCTTACCTTTCAACTCCTCAATCATAACATCATTTATGCTACAATTATTGGCTGTGATGGAGCATACTTTGTTGTCGATGTTCAAATTCATCAAACAATCTTTTAACATGTTTGTCAATTTTTCACTTATATGCGGTGTTGGAATATAAATGAACCTATCATGAAAAAGCGTATCAACATGAATCATACATTCATAAAATAATGGAAAAAGCAAATGATAATAATATTAAATAATATAAATTACCTCAAAAGTCTATTGCGTAACTTTCAATCATTATCAATATAATGTGTCGTCACCGCCATATAACCCTTCTTTTAGTTATCGGCTATCCACATGTCTGTTATTATGGCAGTTCTTCCTTGAACACTCAACAATGCTCTTAATACTTCTCTCTTCTTGTCCACATAAATTTTGAAAATATCATTCCTCAATGTATTCTGACTTGGAAGTTTGAAAGTCGGTTGGAGTGAATTAAGAAATATCCTGAATCTCTTACTTTCAACTATAGATAATGGTTGTTCATCTCCAATAACCATATTAGCCATCAAAATTCTTGATCTATTGTTGTCAAAAGTTGTTACGGTCATTTAATTCTTTCCTTTCATAAGGTTAGGGGTCAAAAATATTTGACCTCCTAAAACTATCTTCCTTCTAGTACATGATTCCATATGTCTCTTTAAATGAGATATTCCACCTTTCGAACTACTTGAATACAACTTATGACAACAATTACACTATGCTATTTTAATTCTGTCGATCGATATAGTCTTCTTAAAGTGATTCCAAATTTCACTTTTATGTTCACTAACTTGAGTTCTATTTGAACTTCTATTGTCACGTAATGTTTGAATAGAAGTTTCCACTTCTACCTTCGGTACTAGATTAGAACTCTAAACTGAAGGAATATGGTCATCCATCTAACAAAAAACATATAAACACTTGAGGTTAGAAATAAACATGTATTAGAAAATGACACATTCTTAATCAAAATACTTTTCCTACATTTTAGTTAAAATATAAAACAAAATATTCAAGAAAATCAAAGAATGTCTGAACTTTGAATATGCTAGAATGTCCAAGTAAGTTAGGTTGATGTATGCTAGACATTAAAGTGGTTCCCTAATGCATATTCCATAAACATTAAAGTGGTTCTCCAAGTAAGTTAGTATAATATGCTAGAACTTCGAAGGCAAAAGGGCCTACCCATGAACAACGTGCCATCCAAGGTAGCTTTTCAACTGTTTATAGAACAATTACAAGCTAATCCTAAAGGCCAACTCTAGCAATTGAAAATATCCTCGTACTAATCCCATATTAGCACAATTATATGTCAAGTACCTCATAATCGGTGGAGCAAACTATCTAATATGTCCACTTGTATAACCATCATACACGTATAATTGTGTCTCGAAATCATGAAGATGTATCATAATGTCTAGGGACTGAAAAATAATCATCAATTAGGATTCAATTTTGGCAGTATTAATTCATAAATGTTCTTATAAAGTAAAAAAAAGGATTTGGAACTAGCTACAGCTAGCTATGGATATCATGAAGATTAAGCCAGCCAATAATGCCAGAAGCCAAAAGGGCAAAGTGGTTTCTATTTGAAACCATTAGATTAAAGGGCGGTGAGAGTAAGGAAGGGGTGAGGTGTGGGAAGCTGATCTATATATGAATCATTCCTTTATGTTCTTTAATATCTCACCTTTTCTAATTCTTTAGCCTTAGGTGTCCTTGGACAATATATTAACTAGAATGAGTAAGATTTCTTGTATGACATACCAATTTGGTTTGTTAAGTATCACGATCCCACTATATTTAGTTGAATGATCCTAATGTAATCATCATTTTATATTAAATCATTCACAATGATTTCTGTTGATTTTTTTCTTCGTATCTTGCATTTGTTATCACTAATATGAAAATGGTATAGGTTTATTGAAAATTCTTTTGTTGACCTGTACCTTACCCAACCAGATAAAAGTAGTTTAAAAAAGCAGCCTACAGTGACACTTTCACTAATAAAAGCATAATACGTGAAGTATGACAATTATCAAAGTGGAGATTTAGGTGAATAATAAGAAAATCATGTGAAGGAAAGACAATGGGCAACCCCCAGTAGTAATAGAAGGCAAGCTGTTATGCTCCTACAAAGAGAGTTACACAAAACATTAAAAAATTTGTGAGTTTATAAGTATTAAAGTCAGCAATTTTACATACGAACTAAGATTTGATATTTTGGATTTACTATGGACAACATACACATTGGTAGAAATCAAGTTCTCAAATTAGTCAGTGATCCAAAGGCTCAACAGTAATCTTATAAAGGAGGATATAAACCTTATCAATGGAAAAATACAAGAATCCTCCTTTGGAATGTGTTACGTATGACTCAAAGATGGTTCCAACTATACAGTGCCAAGCTGGTCCATATGCAGAGTCAAATTCCTATCAGGGGAAGCAATAAACAGAATCAGCTAGTTTTCGATGGCCCTTCTGTATGGATAAGTATATTACAAACCAAATTATTCCATAAGTCACTTAGGAAAAAAGAGTGAATACAACCTAGGCTGGGCACCCCTTGCACAGAGATGAATGGTATTACTTCCTTTAATTTCATACTCCAATTCAATATAACTACAGAGAAGCACAGGTCAACTTTAAAGCTGAACTTTATCATGGAAAAGATGAATGCAGCATAATACCAACTACTTAATATGATATGCTTCTGTGCTTGTATAATTAAGTGATTAATAAATTAATCCATTGAAGAGTGAGAAAATATGATCCGGGACAAATGAGATGGCATGGACATGTTTAATAAGGTATCATAAAAGGCATGAAAGAGAGATATCACAATGGAAAAACCATTGTTTTCCTACAATGGCACAAACTGTTCATAGTTTCTTTTTCATTTCCCCAATTTCTGGGTCCATTTCTTTTTACCATGTTTTTGTTAGCTCGCTTCTTTTATTCCTCAGTTTTCTATTCTGGGGCTGTGAACTTAATACTAACCCGGGGTTAATAAAAACAGAAGATCAAAATACTAAAGTAGTAGGAAAAACGGTTTGAAGTGTGAAATCAAACACATTAATATCAGTTCCATTTCATCAAACACATTACAAGCATTATCTCATATTCTCAATATTAACATACAAAGTTCTCAAATTAGCCATATCACATCTCAAGAAAACCAAAAAAACCAAATTGACGAAGAGAGAATGAGAGCTTACCTTCGATTTTGCCACGATAGGTGATATACGATCGAAGGAACAAAGTGAAACGAAGAAGAAGAACAAAGAAGTGAAAAATGTTGTGTGAGTGAGAGTGAAATTGTGAAAGCAACTAGGTCACTGGGTGAGACTGTGAGTTCTCAGGAACAAAGGGAGATGGAGGCAAGCAGGAGACTAGGGGTAGGGGCGAGCGTGAGAGGGAGGGAGACAGTTGGGCTGGGTGGCTTTCGTTTAATGAGAGGTAAAATGATGTCATTTTTTTTGCAAGAAAACAATGTCGTTTTGTTTCTTATTTTATTAATTGTCTTATATCTTAAACGATGTCATTTTTTCGGTGGAAGAAATATTTTAAATATGAACAAAACAACATCGTTTTGCAGCAAACAAAATGATGTTGCTTTGTTTGTGCCCACAGGAGGGCCACGTGCCAGGTTGCTCAGCTCAGGCCATAAGCTGTGACATATGGCTCGACTTGACCGGGCCAAACTCATTGACCAAAGGCCGAGCCGAGTATATATTTGACATCCTTAGGCTCAATTTGTTAAATCATATTCATGACGTCTTTGTGGGAATGCAAACTTAAGACAATAGCTAGGATTTAATTCAAATGTCACAATTTTTCCTTAGATTATTTGGTTTCACCTTCTATTAGTTGTTATTTATTTTTGTTTCCATATGTTTTAGACAAAATAAAATTTTATTTAATTATTAACACTGATTTACTTTTATTATCAAGAATTATTTATTTATATTTATATGTTAATAAAAATATGTAGGAAAATCTTGTTAATTAATACTATTTATTGATATATATTAAATTTTCAAACCAATTTTAATATTTATAAATAAATATTTGATATTTTAGGACTTTTAATTTGAGAAATAATTATTTTTAATATCATCGTATCGCGATATGATATTAGATATTTAAATAATTGGCATAGTATAAGTGGAAGATTGTTGATTTATATCTTACAATCAATCAGTTGATTATAGTTTAGTAATATAATTACTTAAAAATATTCTTTATCTTATACATATTAGGTGTACGTGATAAATTCTATAGGATAAATGTATATTGTAAATGAAATTATGATGAGAACGTAATTATAAAATTCATATTACATTTGTGTATTATTCATAAATTTTTTCTAGTCATTGTTATATTAAAACTAAACATTGATAGAACGTAAAAAGACTAACATGCGTTATATTTCTTTCTTATGAAAGAAGTGATTGATCTTATAGAGTAATGAAGATATTTAAATAAGCATGTGAGTTATTGTTAGAAAATAAGTTTACTGAACTGCTCCCATATAAGAAATTCATTTAGAACATTACTTATATGTCTATTAAAATCATCATTATGATGATTGTATAAGTGATCATTTGATTTGAGATCTCCAAAGTATATTGTATAAAGAATGTTATATTTTAGTACTACTTATGACATATTCTGGTCAAAGGTAGCTCAATTAGTAGTCATTAGATATAACATGAACTATACAAAGATAGTTGAGTGATCAATATAGGATTCATTACCCTAAAATAATTAAGGAGAATAAGAATATTCCACTATTCTAGATTATGCACAAAAAGGTTAGTCAAAGTTACTTTGACATTTCTAAATATTTAGGTGGTCGTACTGCATTGTTAAATGCCAATTTTGATTTATAGATGTAATTACTTAATTAGAAAATTAAAGATAAGTTAAAGGAGTTTAATTTATCTAATCCTAAATATGATTTAAGGTTATTATTTATATCCATTGCAAAAATAATTAAGAACTTAATAGGTCACACACAAATAATTAGATGAAGAGGAAAAAGATACTTTAATCAAATTAGATTTGATAGTAAACTTTGAGAAAAGTTATAATTAAATATAAGATATTTAATAAATAAATGTCAATATGAGATATTGGATCTTATTTGGGACAATTAATATTTAATTAGAATTAGAATTCAAATTAAATTTTAGTAAAACTATAATTTTATTTTAATTAAATTATTAAAATGTTCAAAACTTATTACATATAAGCTTAAGCTCTTAAGGAGATAACATTTGTTGCCTAACTCTCCATATAATAGTTGTATACTTCTTTTAATAAGTTTTGTCAATACCGTTAGAAGTTAGACCCTTTTGAGACTACAATAGTTAAGATAAACTAATTTTGGAAATGATTCTAGAGGAACAAGAAGAAAATAATCAAGCTTCAAAATAAAGTATGAATCATAATTCATGTTTTATTATTTTTTTATGTTAATCATATAATATAATTTAAGTAATCTTGGCTTTCATGAAATCAAATGAAAATTTTTTGTTTTTATTACATTTGTGTGAGATCAGATCTCATCTTGATTTCTTAACAATAGTAACATAGAAAACTTTATTTTTATAACTTTATTAAAAATTGTTTGGTTGTTATTAGAATTTTTTTGCTGATTTCCTAACAGTGGTATCATAGAAAAATTTATTTCTATAACTTTATTAAAAATTGGTTGATTGTTATTAGAAAATTTTGAAAATGAAATAAGAACTATATGATAAGAGTGAATATTCAAATTAATTTGAAAATTTTGCATATTAATACCTTACAGATCCTAAAATAAATTTAGATATGATTATTTCAATTTGAAGAGTTCAAATCATAGAAACCTAGAATTGAGAATTCTGGAATTTGAACAAAACTCAAAACCCCTAGAACTAGACCTAATAAATTCAAAAAAAATGGGTCTCTGCAATTTCCTTATCAATTGGCGTCGGAGGTAGCAATTACAGGACTTTTGGTGGTGATTCTCTTATTGTTAAATAAAACAATAAAAATATGAAAAATTCCTAACCTTAACCTATCTAATTTCACACATCGCAGAAGTAAGCCATCTCTAGCCATCGTCTGCTCACTTACCAGCGTGGTCATCTTTCACTCACCACCTTGCCCACCATCAACGAACTCACCAGCTTACCCATAATCTACAAACCCACGTTCCCATCATCTACAAACCCACCTGCCCAAGGCCACCTCACTAGCTCGCTCCTTTTCGTACGCTAATTTTGCCATGGTCTAAAATGACTTTCTCCTCTTTACATATGATCAAGTGGAAATTTTCTCCTCTACTGCGAAAGTGATTTTGGTTACCTTGAAATGTTGTTTTGCCAACTTGAAATTGAGAAATAATATGAATGGGATAGGAGAAGTGCACGGTTTTTAAGTTTGTGAAAGGTATAATTTCATTTCACTTGCAATTTTATAGACATCCTGGAAGGTGATGTTGGAGGTTAAACTTTTGTCATTGATAAGACTATTACACATGGAGAGTTTGGTAAACAAAAAGCAATTAAAATTATCACTGAATTGATTAATTGTTTCTCCCGGTTAATTATCACGAATCTAAATTGATTAGGATTGCTCTGTTACATATTATTTCGCATGAAACACCATTTGGCCATGTTTTGCTTTTGTCTACTTGCCGATCTATATAATTGAATCACATCCAATCCAATTCATGTAAAATATTATGCTCATAAGACCTGTTAAACTTGTCAAAATTGAAGCAGTGTTGCAAAATCAGATTCATGTGATTAGAAGATTTAGTGGAGGTGGTACTGTATATTAGGCCACTCTAAGACATGTTTAGTCGAACGTATGGTTATAAGTTAGGAATTGCATCTTTATTACATATGAAAGTCACAAACATTGTTCCTTGAATAATCAATTTGCCATGTATTATGTGGATGCTTGAGATAGTATCTCTTTCAATTGAGAGATAAGAACTCCATTCTTTATAGGCATGACAGTCATTGTTTGATTATCACATTTTCTTGGTCAATCTACTTGTTACTATCATTGTTCTTTGATATTTTATAATATAATATTCACATGTGATATCTTGAATTAATACATTCATATGATGATATTGTAACAGGACAAATAAATATGGGTGGAAATAAAATATATGTAGCTTTCATTGCTTATATACATGGTATATATTTGACATGAGAAGAATCTAAATGTGTCGTTATTGGATTCAAGAATGTTATTTAGTGTTGTTTTGATAACTTAGCAAAAGCTAAAAGGATATATTCTCAATTTTGTCCAGAGAAAGCATTATGTTCAACTTTGAAACAATTTTAATGTTTTTATTGTTATATTTGATATGTTGATTGTATTTCATTTTAATTTATATTATGATTTATTTGTAGAAGATGAAGTTAAGGATATCAAATGTTAAGCCTATGATTGGTCAACATTTTTATCAATGTATAAATACAAAAGTATGCCAATTATAGTTTTTTTTAATGATGCCATTATTGTACAAAATTTTAATCAATATGTAGGTGTCTTATAGGTATTTATTATTGGTAAATGAAATGAAGGTTTGTTATCATAAAAAATTGTTTCAGACATATTTTGTGCATTGGGGTAAGTGTTTTGTTTGTAAGATACATTACGGCTTGCAAGAAGTAAGTATATATAGTGATTGATCCAAATAAGGCAAATTCGATAAAAGTTTAATATTTGTGTTCAAATCTTGATTTTCTAGTTCTTATGTGATTACATATCTTGGGTGTTTGAAGTACCAGGTCAAGCATGGAGATACTTTCATATGTCCGTAATATATATAATTTCTCGCGAGAGTTGCATGAGCTGAATTTATATATCAATTATGACAATTTGTCCTAATAAAGCAATATTTTGAAAGTTGATTTCGAAGTTGGTTTGTAACAGTTAAAAGTTATGAAACAACTATTATTTCTCTTTTCACAACAACTTAAAAACTTTGGTTGTTATGATAATTTAACAGAAATTGCATAAATAGTGGTGATGAATGTTATAATTAATAGACATTGGCTAAATTCTTTGGCAACTTCTTCTTGCGAGATGTTGAAAATAAGATATAAAAGATGTTCCACTAACTTCTTCTTGAAAATGACTCAAAAATAAAATACAAAAGATTCTCCTCTAGAGACCAAGTAAAAGGAAACCAAGTAAAAGGCACAATCAACAAACTACATATTTAAATTTTATGTAAACGAAGTAAGGAACAAAAAATCCATTGGGAAAGAAAGCATTTTTCTAATTGCTAACCAAAGCATTACTAATACATGTCCAAATAATCAATCAAATCAATGTTTGAATTGTCAAAAAAGCATGTTCAAATTGTTAATGAAAGCATTATTAACACTAATTTCAAATGCTAAACTAAACTAGAAGTTGATTATCCAAATTCTCAATCATAACCAAAAGTTTAATTTAATCCTTCTCTTGGTTTTCTTGGAACAGATCTTTTAGCACTCAATTTAATCCTCCTCCTAATTTGAGCTGTATTGTGATTGGGTTGTTAAAGCCCTAAAAATTAATTATGATTCATTAAACTCATACCTTAGTCATAGAACCAGGTTGAATTCTAACATAACTGAAAACTGGTTTCTTAATTTTAATTGATAAAGCAAAATTGGGGGGAGGGGGTGTTATGATTAATTAACTGATAAAATAAATTTATCAAGAAACCAAAATAAATCAATTAAATATAAAAGTCGAAATTCAAAGGTTCTTAACTGTGATTTAAGGAAAAGATCTCATCCAATTGTAACATTGATCAGTGGTCTAAGAAGAATAATTTTCATAATTCAAGTAATAAGTCTAAAACATGTTAGGATAGCTATAATAAGTCTTAAATTTTTTTAAAATTAATTGGTTTGAACCAAACATTCAAACCAAAACTTACCATTAATTGATTAGGTATGATAGCATTCCACATCAACTAAATGATAGCAAGAAGCTTAGTGAAAAAGGCTAAACCCTAAATTAAATAATTAAGGCAGCTGCAACTATTTAATTTAGTTTTCTTGTTTCTCATAAGTTAAATATGCAAATTTATAAATAACCTATTTGCTAGTTGTACTAATCCTTCGTGACAATTATGAATCACTAAACTTTATGGATAACTATAGAATAATCAACATCAAATTAATTTGTCAAATTAATCAATGTTAATTATTCATGAAATATAAGAATATAAAACAAGAAATATTTGAATTAAAACATGAATATAAATTTAGAACAAAACTTCACAAGGTTACAATTAGAGTTTTGAATCCTCTTGACTCAGAATATTTAGATTTAGCCACTCATAGCTTTAGTTCCATCATAAAAAAATAAAAGAAAAGATGGAAGATGAAGAGAAAACTACAAAAAAATGAAAGTAGGTGATATAGAGAAGTGAAGAATGTGTTTTCTCCTCTCTTCCCACTCAAAATCTGGCCTCCTTTTATTTTGCAAAGATTCCTTCTAAAATATATCCAAATCCCCATATAATAGGGATTGGGGGTGCGTTTCTTAATTAAAGTGAAACTATTGGGGTGAATATAACATTTAGGCTTGATCTCGCCTTATCCAATTTAGTATTATGTCCACTTTTTTCAAAATTCGTGATTTATAATGCTCCAATTTGATGTAATCTCCACTTTTCATGTCCTAAAGTAAAGCAAATATCAATTTTACCATTTAAGCAACAAAATTAAGTGAAAAAAAGAGATAGATCCAATTAATATAACCAAATAATATCATATTTCCAGTTTTATTTTGGAAAGCTTGAGTTATTGCTACATTAATGTTTGAAAGTTCAAGAACTTGACAGACTTCCACCTATCTATAAAGCATAAAATACAAAAAGGACAATATTAGCACATGTAATATAATTACGTATAAGTAGTTTAAATATGTGTTTAAGTGATAAACCATAAAATAAGTATTCCTACTAACTTCCCCTAATTTCACTCCATATCCTCTAATTGTCTGTACAAACACAATCAATTACGATCTTAAATAATTTACAGAACAATTACTTGAAATTAGGTGTGAATATTCATTAACTATCCTCTTTTTGTAACATACCACTCCCATAGAGCATATACTCAACATACAGAAGGATATTAGGGAATATACTCTACAAAAATGGCACGTTAAGACGGTTAAATTAATTCATTTTATTATTATTTTTTAATCCATTGCACATAACATAAAACATTCCAATAATCTTTTTGTTGCATTTTTATTCACAAACATATACAGTCTCAAAAGTCATTACATTTCCAAAATTCACATGTACAATATACAACAGTTGAAAGATACAATTCTTGATACAACATAATTAAGACATTTACAGGTACAACTGATCCAGACACTGACCCATATCCAAATGCAAAATTTACTTCAACTAGACTAGCTAGATTTCTCCTAAACCTAAAAAACAATGTTACAATTTTGATGAGTTTGTAAACTCAATGAGAGAACCATCATCGATGTGCTCACTCAAAACAGACATAAATATCGTAAGTATATAACATAGTTCAATTAGTATCTCACATCATTTAGAATCAAATCTCACATACCACATCATTCAGAATTTAGTACCTGATTGCGATATACATCATATTCCAACAAGTTCGTTATAAACATAAGCATTTCATATAATTATTTCAGAATAATTTAATCATTCATGTGTTCACTCCAAACAGAATACATATATATCAATGAATAGCATTTAACTCAATCAAAGTAACGTTTCATTCAGAGCTATAATTCATATTCTAGAATTTGCATTAAAAATAAAAGAAGCATTTTAAAAATACAATCACTTTTAAATTCATTCCAGAAGTACATTTTGAATGCAAGAATATCATTTAATCATTTCAGAATATAAAACTCATTTATCACAATTCTTCATATCACCATCAAAATCATAAGCATTTTTTAATATCAACAAAACATATTTCAACATTCATTTGCAATCAATATCATAAAAATATTTAAAGATACAAATGCAAAAGAAAATGAGACTCATTTCATTTTAACTTTGTTATGACCAAGTGCCTATTTCACTATCCGGTATCCGTTGTGGATAGTGGACTCTTTTCAGTATTGTCCTGTATCCGTTGTGGATACTGGGCTCATAAATCATTGAGCCTGAAGCTCTGATGCGTGTAACTAACCTTAAAGATCTTTTTACGTTGGTTACTCCGGTCACAACTCCTTTATGTGAACATACATCATGTAATGGGGTAACATAGTTCACATAATATATCATCAATTAATTTCAGTCAATGAGCACCTTCAATTTTCACAGTTCACGGATCTAAGTCTGGCATTCAACAAATAGTTTCAAATAACACTTATTCAATCAAATTCATATACAATGAGTACTTCCAATACAGTCCCGAATAATGATCTCCTTGGACAATTAATGTCTGAAATTATCGCAATCAAACTAGTAACAATTCATTATTTCACAATTAAACAAGAGCAATTCAAACATAGTGAGATACATCTAGGTCAATTCACTACGCATATAATTTAAACAGAAAAACACATATAATTGAGTTGACACATCTAGGTTAACTCAAGGTTTACTCTAGATAGCTTATTGCCTATGTAACACCCCACTCCCGCTGGACCCGAACCCGATATCGATAGTGATATTCGAATTCATGCCCCGTGAGGGTGGTGTGCCACATCACATCACTAAACAATTAAAAGTTGGTTTTTTTTTTTTAACCATAAACATAAATTATAAGAAATCAATAACCCAAAATGTGCCACTTTGTTTTATAATTATTTGAAACAACACAATGAAATCAACAGAAACTTTTATTAGCCACTTGG
>JANZXR010000146.1:13179-23540 GCA_027575705.1 Erythroxylum echinodendron | reverse complement strand
CCCCAACTTCCATGTAGAATGTCATAATACGTGAGTTTATCTCCCAAAGAGAACACCTTGACTATTATCGGATTATCTTCTTCACTCTGATACCACATCTGTTAGGCCCCGCTTACGAAGCCTAACCTTAGGAAATATCATCAGACTTATCATTATCGGGCTTCTCAACACTTTACACATATACCTACTTCGGGACTATTAGCATAACTTTTCCTGTAAGCATCCAAACTAGGGTTTCCTTGGATAGGTTTAAAGAGCACTTCAAGATCTACAACTTTTATGAAGACCGTGAAGGTCGATTTTATCTTCTGAAGGGTTTAAAATGGGACAGAAGATATGCGGTGAACAGTGACCCAGATGATAGCGTGAACAGTGGCACAAACGAAGTGTGTGAACAGTAACACAGAGGATATTCTTCAACTCATATTACTTCTTTTTCTAATCCTTGGCCTATAATCTATCCTCTGCGTTCTATCGTCTGTGGTTGACTTTTATCTTCTGTGTTTGACCATTTATCATCTGTGGTCCTTCCTCTATGTTCTATCGTCTGTAGTTGACTTTTATCTTCTGTGTTGACCACTATTGTCTGTGGTCTATCCTCTATGTTCTATCGTCTATGTGATGACGTTTCCTCTGCGTTCTGACGTCATCACAGACTATACTTCTACACTCTATTTATCCTTTCTTCTATGTTTTATCGTCTATGTGATGATGTGTCCTCTGTGTTCTGACGTCATCACAGACGATACTTCTATTCTTCACCCATCCTTCCCTCTGTGTTTTGAAGTCAGCACAGGGGATACTTATACTCTTCTATCCTCCTTGCCTCTATGTTCTGACGTCATCACAGAGGATACTTATACTCTTCTATCCTCCTTGCTTCTGTGTTCTGACGTCATCACAGAGGATACTTATACTCTTCAATACTCCTTGCCTCTGTGTTCTGACATCAACACAGAGGATACTTATACTTTTAAATTTTCCTAGCCTCTGTCTGTGACATCATCATAGAAGATATTCATCCTCTGTATTTTTCCTTTGCATCTTCCTTATTTAATGCAATCCATTATCCTTTTTAACTGCTTTAATTTATTCCAAACTCATATCAGAATCACCTAAACGTGATCATTAATCATTTCTCAGACCTCAAAATTTATTGGATCATCATATGCAACGTAAAAACTTAACCATGATCATAATCATGCGCAGAAATATATATACATACTTCATTCATCCCCAAATGAGTATTTGCTTTACAAGACTTTAATAACCTTACAAGTCTTAATACATCAGTACACTTAGACTAATACAACTTGAAAGGTGGCTAAAGCCTTAGCTATCAAAAAATCAATCCTAAGAATTACAATAGAACATTTGCAACCTGGGCGCTGCCTTGTATCCTGACTTACTCACTATCTTGTGCTTCACCTGAATTTGACAGAATTTGGAGGGGGTGAGCTTAAAGCTCGTAGGAAACAGGTTTATAACTTAGAAACAAGCAGAAAAAACTTTTTGCACAGATAAAACATATTTAGTTTCAAATCATGAATGCCTTCATCTTGACAAACAAATCATGAACACATCAGAATAGTTTCAAATCATGCATGCATTGATCTTGTCAAACAAATCATGAGGACATCAGATTGGTTTGGGTAAGTCCGAATTCATGAGGCACTACACAGTTCCATATAATGGTTCTGTGTAGCCATAAACTTGAGGGAGACCTTGGAAGAGGTCCGTGCCACTAGCGGGCGGGCGGGAGAAGCCTATTCTTGAGTCAACGTGCACGTGATGGTTCTTGAGGGATTACCACAAACCGACATAACACATATATTTCATGATCTTGAAAACTTACTGCCCAAAATGGAAATTCTTGAAAATTTGCTTTTCATATCCAAAACATGGTTTTATAAAATATGCAACTTTTAAAGAAAACATTTTTGTATGTAAAACATGCAGCAACACATGACACTTTGTGCTACACCAAAACAGAACATACAAATGCACATTTTTGCAGTAATCGAAATCATTGAGAGCAAAACATTTATGGCTTATTGCTTCATCATAAAACTGTAACCCACCTTAAAAATCCTTGCTTGCTTAGGTATCGGACTTAAGGATGCCTTTCCTCTTGATCCCTTTGCCTCTCTTGAACCCCTCCTTGATTTCCTTCATAAAAGACACAACTCCTATTCAACAGAAATTTGGATTTGACTAACCCATATATTTCTTAAGCTCTTTGAACCGAAACCTTTCAAACTCCAATAGATAAAAATGACTTACCATGAATTCTCACCAAATAATGAAATTCTTGGCTCTTAAGAAACTCTTTTCTTCCTCTTTCTTTTTTCCCTCTTGAATACACTCAGATTCTCTCTTTAAGACTAAGAGAAATTATGACCTAGTTCAAAGGCTCTGTTCTTTTTCACTCTTCACCGAAACCTCTCTTCTTTTGTTCTTGCTTTTCTTTCTCTCTCATTCACGTTTTTCACTCTTCTAAGATGAAAAAACAACAATTCCTTTCCCATTTTGCCCTTAATGAGTCCAAAAGTCCACTTTACCCTTATGCATTCTTAATTCTTCAACTTACTCTTCCAATTTCCATGTAATACATAAAATAACCCTCCTAAACTTGACTTAATTAATTAACTCCAATAGAAGAATATAATTTATCCAACAAAATCACCAAAATCATTCAATTTATGCTTACTAAAAGATTCGAGGTCCAACATGACCTATCAAACTTCTTGCTCATCAATTCACTCATCGAGCTTCCTATAATAGACTTGTCAGCTACGTTTGATTGTGATTATTCTTTGATTTTCGTTATGAATTCCCTTGCATTGTGTGTATGAGGAATTGATGGCTTAACATTTTTAGCCATTGTCAATCACATCAAGTGTAGACTAAACCTATTAGACTTTTCCCAAGCCTCAAAATATGTTTTTTCGGCTTGTGTACTAGTCTCAGTAATGGTTGCAGGCTTCTTCACAACTAATGTCAACTCCTTATCAATTATACCCAACTAAAATTAGATTTGCTTAGACCAATCGGCATAGTTTACCTCATTGAACTTGATCAAACCATTACCCACAGCTAATAAATTATTAGAAGTTACAAACGTAATACAAACTCACACATTAATGCTTTGAGGATAATTAATAGATTCAGACAATAATAAACTTTAACATATATATATATATATAAGCTCACTTGGGTAATACTTAAATACATATCCTTAATCTATAATGATGCCAAAGACATCTATATATACACAATTTAATAGACAATTAATCATACTCAAGTTAGTATGCATGTTATCTTTGGATATACAAACATATTCACCAAATAGGTCGATAAGTCTCTTTAATGTTATTAATTATAAACAATGATTTACCTTTGGATAATTACCTAACATTATAATTAATAATCTTAATTGTTCAGTTCATTTTTTATGTCATTTATTAGCATCATATAATATGAACAATTGAAAGAATGCATACTTAAATGTTTAAATACCTTTTCAAGTATGGTCACTTTAGTAACTAACAAGCTTTCTATACAGTAAACATTTAATTGAGTAAGCCTAAAAGAATTTTGAAATTTAACTATAATGTTGAAAAACCATTATGTAAATTCCAAAACTTACAAGCTTTAACATGCACATTCATTTATTACCAGAAGGACAAAACTATTGACAACGAGGAGTGGCCTAATGGCTTCAGCTCTTCACTTAAGGCTCTTCTTTAAAGAGGAGGTCTTGAATTCGAGTCACGCCAAAGGAGGAGAAATAAGAATTTGTCCTATTGATGATCCTCTAGCCCCCTGGACACAACTCCTTGATCGGATCAATTACGGATGTCTCGCTTCCAGCGGCAGTATGGGAGTTGAAGCTTCTAGGGAACCTGAGGCTGATGGGAACCTGATACTGAGTACGGGGCCAGCGATCAATCAGCAGTTGACCAATTGAGTATGTGACGACTCCTTGTGCGCAGAAGTGTACAGGCTACGTATGAACCTGAGGGGTCTTGGGGTTCCAGATTTATATCCTCTAGGGTTCTTGGGGTGGGGTCTTAGAGGCTTAGGATTAGTCCAGCTAAGTTGGGATACCTAATGTAATAAAAAAAAAAAGAAAGAAGAACAAAACTATTGCACGCATATTAAGCCTTTTTGACTTTTCAACAAAGAATTCACGTTGTCCACACATTCTTCAAGATGCAGAGGACCAAAACGTATTCGATCTTTTATTTTCAAAAAGGAATCACGTTTTCCAGCCCAATATCCATGCACACTTATACACATTTATAAAGCATCACATCAAGTTTGGCTCAAACTTCTCTTGTTATTTCAACACCAAATAAATCAAGCCACAATTAATGCAAGTACTTACAGCAATCCTTTTGATTTTTCAGAATTCACGCAAATTGCAGTAAACGATTAATGCAAAAAACAAATTCATGATGGGCCCCACGAAAACCTTCCTTCAAATATCAATGGATGCAAAAAATATCCAAACAAAAAGAAAATTCTCATACGTTGTTCCAGTAAGACTTATGCTTTGTAACTACAATGGTAGGCCCACGCAAAGAGTCTTTGTGTTGGTTTCAAAATCTCAAGTTCTAACTCAATTCAGAGACGGTTATGTCCTTCTTTTAATGTTATCTGCTCGATGCAATGTGACGCACACACATTCCAGAACATAGTTTGGCACCTATCCATTAACGGCTTGCCTACATCGCCTTTCGGTTTATATTTGTTTCATAATCCCAAATCAATTCAAAACAAACAGACATGTAAGAGAAGAACCCTATGCAATCTCTGACTATTATTATTTACGGGATCGATTAATTCAATTCCAATCGACAGCACATAGAACCTTAAGCAATATTAATAGTTACCATGAATCTCAAGGTTAACTTTAATACAAATTAAAGTGTCATAAAAAAGTTCAGGTACTATATGTAAATTTAATTTTTAATATTCTTGACAATATTTTAAGTCTAAAATTCACCCAATGTTGTCTATAACACAGATTGATTCAGCCCATTCAATTAGGATTTATACTATAAGAGAGAATGAACTACTAACCTTAATTCATGCTTAATATATGTTTCCAATGGCTAATCTTCTAAACTCTTTTGATTGCAAACACCTTCAAATTTATGCACTCTCACCTTATGCTTTTCTTCGTTTTTTTTCTAATAGTTCAAGAACGTACACTTCTCTTATAACTATTCGCTTACATTATTTGAAGGGAGAGGGACGAAAGGTTTGATTAATTATAATGAAAACCCTAATGACTCTAATTTTCTGTACGAGCTCAATAATCATTACTTTAGACTCACCTTATATTAGAATCAACTAAGGTAATATGGGCTTCACTTTTATGATTATTAATTTAATCTAACACATATAAATAACAAATCACTCAATAACTGTTAGTTCAGTCATAGGAATCATTATCCTTTAATATCTTATATCCTATAGTAAAATATTAACAGCAAAATAATAACTCATATATAAAGAGTCATTATCACATAAATTTACTGAATAAGAAAGTGTCATTAGTGTCATATCGATTATAAAGCATAGAATAGAATCCAACCGCCACAAATTGATCATATAAATCTTATGTAAAGCCCATGGCTCAAAATTTTTGTATTTGACAATAAAAAATCACAGAAGATAAATCAACTAAGAAAATATCAAAGCATATACATAAACCATCTGCCATCAAATTCTGATTATAATACATTTAATGTTGGAATACTATCATAAATTTTGATTATAAATAAAATAAAGGATATAATTGAAAGTTACTTTTTTATTTATTGTCACTAAAATTTTATTTTTAAAACTCATATAAATTAACTATAATATTTATCAGTTCTTTAAAAATAATTTATTGGTTATAATTCATCTTTCGTTCATACAATTTTTGTTAAAATATAAAGAACATTATTATCTATTTACTGTTAACACAAACCATAAAAAAAGGCCTTTCAGATTTACTAAGAGGTCCTAACTAACCTAATTATGTATATAAAATTGCTATATTCTCAATTTTCGCTATAATAATACTGACAATAGTAGTTGAAAACAATAGAGAACCGTTGCCTGAAATTATGGGATGCTTTCCTTCTTTTTTTTTGAAAAATGAATAATTGCAAGGATTTCAAGGTCGTAATGCCCTCAATTAGGACAATCAGAAATTAAAACAGAGCTATTACAAAAATAGGTCAAGATCTAGCTTATAAGTTCCATTTTTGTTTCACGTTTGGTGAGAGAGTGTGTTGAACATTCTTAGCAACAATAGCCAATTGAATCCAATTAATAATCTTATCTGCAAGTTGGTATTTCTCTACTTCACTGTGAGTAAAGATTAGGTTATTCCTCTCCTTCCAAATCATATAAATGGTGAAAAGGAAAGCCACTTTGAAAATATGCTTATTAGTCATATGCTGCTTTGAATGGTTAATCACCCAGTTCTATGTTTGCTCCCAATCATAAATATAACTGTCATTTGCTATTAGGTGTAGAATCTAAATCCAAACTGCTTTAGAAAACCTACATTGAAAGAATAGGTGATCACGAGTTTCCACTTCCATCATGCATTATACACAAGTAGAGAATTAAAGTGTTTCTCAATTATAGCTATTTTGAGTTGAGATAATTGTGTGATACACGGAAAGAATCATATAGTTAGATGATCTGCGACCGCCATGATCCCATTATTTTAATTCATTCAAGTTTTATGGCTTGATAGATTCAATATATGGTGCACACTTGTGTTGTAGGATCATCAAGTCTTAACACGGGCCAAGTGAAAAATTGTTAGATTAATTTAATATTTATAAGTGTAGCCCATATTACTTTATTTGATTATAATATGAAATGGGTCCAATATAATGGTTATTAGGCTTGTTAAAGGAAATTAGAATTACTAGGGTTAATTAATAAGTAAAAAACCTTTCCTTTTTCCTTCAGTTTTAGTAACGTTTTACAGATATCAAAGAGATATACGTTTGTGCACTATTGAAAAGCACGAAGAAAAGGAAGAAGGATAGAGTGGATAAAGTTTTTGTGTAAATAAGGTATTTGCAATCAAAAAAGATTACACACATTGAGCATGGATGAAGGTTAGTAATTTCTTTCTTTTGTATACAGCATGAATCTTAGAGTTTGAAGGTATTGAATCAATTATTTCATAAATGATCTTGTGTGGATTATATGCTTGAAATATTGCTTAGAATGCTGAAATTTAAATCTTACAACATGTACTGATTGTACAAAAGGATGTGGCCCATCAACTTCATAATAATCTCAACACTTTATGTATTTATTTTTAAAGTAACATATAATATGTTAATTATTTGGCTTTGCATAAGCGTATGCCAATTTTTTCATTGCAATAAACAAATATAGATTTAAGGATTAAATGGTAATCTTCCATGATTTGATTTTTTATTTTAATTCTTATGTTTTTAGAAATTATTGCTTATTTTATTATGATATTATTTAATTATCACTCTTTTGTTATATTATATTAATTTTTATCTAAAATAATATATTATTAAAATTCTTAATTCTAAGAGAATGTGATTTTAAGTTATAAATAAACAAAAAAACTAACAGAATATAATAAAAAGAGTTTTTAGATAGTTAAACATTACTACAAAAAGGTAAATAATGATTATCAAAATATAATATTGAAAGAAAAAAAAAAAGGTTAATCTACCGGGATCTAATGTACTATTGTGCAAATAGACGGTTTGCCTACGTTATAACTTCTGACATAAATGATAAGGAAAAGAATAGTACTCAACCTGCTATATTGTTTTTTTTAAAAAAACAAATTGAAATTGGCTACACGATTCTACATAAACGACACAAACCTTTGAGTAGCCTACTTGAACAAAATTAGTATAAAGCAACAGGAAAAATGTCTATTTGAATGCGTTAGGACAATTGGCAACAAACACTACGAGTAACTGGGTAGTGTAACAAAATTAATAAAGGAAAATCAAATGGAGCTGAATGAGTTAGCATTGAAAAGAAAGTTTCCTGTAAGTGATAAAATGTATAGTAACCAAAACAAAGTTTCAAGACATTTGGAACAAACATACGTGATTTACTATTTATAAATACTCACTACAACAAAACAATTTAAAAACACATATTCTAACGTTTCAAAGCCAATCTTAAACAACAAATTAACAAATCCTCAACATAGAGCTAGCTCATTTCCCTAGGATTAACAAAGCCTCCAATTTGTAAATTGTAAGAAGTATCATACCTATCTATGAGATGATGTTCCTTGCCAAATTAATTTCTCTCGTCCAGGAGACAATTGATGCGCTAATTTTAATTGGTGATCTGTTTTTGAATATTCTATTGTTGTGTTGAGTCCAGATGCCATAGCTCCGGTTGGTTGTAGGTTGATCAGTCAAAAAATAGCTAATTGACCTTGTTAACCAGCTGTCCTTAGTATTTAATAGTCAGCTGATTGGGTTTTGATTGAACCCAATGAGCTGGTTTTTAAAAAACTCAAGAGGAGTAGTGTTTTGCAATCTTTTCATTAGGTAAGATTTTCTTGACCCAAGCACTTATTTATTGAGGTAAAACTGATCCAATTTAGAGTTGTTGATATTTATACCGATCGATCATAGAAGAAAAATTCTGATTAATTTCGATTAAGCTTCTTTCTTGTTAATTTTGATTGAACCCAATCAACTAATTTTTAAAAAGCTCAAGAGGAGTAGTATTTTACTTCAGCTTATTATAAATGACAAAAGACAGCCTTCAGCTGACAGAGATGTAGGTTATCATTTTTTTTTAGGTTAGGAAAATTTTCCACTAGGCATTAGGGATGACAATTATAAACCGACCAACTTTTCCTGAAATGAAGTCGTTTTGTTTAAAACGATGTCGTTTTCATTTTTCTTTAAAAAATAGACGGAACGAGCCTGGCCAGGCCGCCCATGACCAGGCAGGCCATAGGGCGTCTGTCATGACCGCAACCTGGGCCCAACCCGACCTATTGACATACCTACTAGGCATCCTTCCATAATATCGTCCATGAAATAATGTTAGACAAAAAAATAATTGATAATAACGATTTAGAGTAGTTAAGTATCGAAAAAACACACAAACTGAAGGCTGTAAATTAAGGAAATGAAGCTTGTTCAAGGCCTTCAAACTTCCTTTGATTCCAATTGTTAAAGAGTAGTTAAAATTTGAATTTCAATATAAAATAATCATTTAAATTTTTAAAGGATAAGACATTGAAAATCTGAAAGGATGTAGTTTTACAAAAACTTAGTCCTGTCGCATTGTTTTGAACTATATATGTGATTGCTTGATATGAAACAACTGTGTAGCAACTGTGAATTTTCTATTACAAACAAGAACAGAAAATTAAACGCAAAATAAGCAAATTAATACCCAAAATTTGGTAATGCAGTTCAACACATCTTGCCTACATCTGCGAAGCCCTCACTCAACTTAATCACTTTCACTAACGATAATAGTTTTATACAAGGCTTCACTGAGCCGACTCACTCAACCCTTGATACTATCCTTCATCTTCATTACCCGTAAAAATAAATCATACCTAATAATATGGTTATCTCGTGCTAACCTCAACAGAAGATCTTCTTAACAATGTTCAATGACAAAGATGATAATAAAACAACTCAAGTGATTGAAATAATAACGAACACAAACAAAGACACTTGAGAAAGAAAACAACTTTTCTAATAATGTAGCTTCGTCAACGAAAAAATGATAAGTTGTCTATCAAAAAATCTGCTATGAAGCTTCAATATTGTCACTGGAACATCCTACGCACAATAGCTGAAAAATCACTAATGAAACAAATGTTTCTCTATCGAAAATGTTACTATGAAGCTGCAAAAACACCAAGGTTGTTGGAAGTTTTTCACCCCAAAAACTACTATTGTCAACAACCTAAAAATTCCCTCACGATAGATAGAAAACAAAGCTCCCCAATCTGAAAAAAATCCCAAAAATTAACTTGCAAAGATCACTCAAAATCACCCAAAAATCTAGTTGCCAAGTCGCCATAACCCGTCGGTTTTTCCACAAAGGCAACAACAAAATCAATCCCAATAAATCACACAATCAGCAAATAAAAATCAGCTGTCCAATATAGATAATATCACCAAAGGAAATCAGCTGCCTTAGATAGTTGTTATCCCCAAAATAGGCAGTCAAATAAGAGTCCATATGTAGCATCCGAACTTGGGCCGGATCGCTACAGTGGAGCCCGGCCTCTACCGCCATCACTCCAGGTATTGTCCCCTCTGGCACTCGAACTCGAGACCTCAGGGTTTTGTTCC
>JANZXR010000145.1:106394-125775 GCA_027575705.1 Erythroxylum echinodendron | reverse complement strand
TATATATATGAAATTTTATCTTCATTTTTATGTTTGATGAGACCAATAAAAATTAAATCCCTCTTTGAATTATTTACATATTGTGAATGTAATTGTTGAATTTTATTATTTAAGTATAAAACTAAAATTTTGTTTCTTATAATGCTTGTTGAGTGATTTAAGGCATTTTAACCCTAATATGTTTTATCTTAACTTAATAAGATCTAATTAAATTTGTATAATTTGGATGAGTGACTCATGATTCTATGAATTTAATGGTAAGGTTAGGAATGATATTTAAGATATGATTTGGTAAGAGTTATCACCTAACAAATTTATGAGTCATATAAGATGTGATTGACAAGGATAGCACCAAATTTAAGTTTAGTTTGATTGTTGACTTACACAAGGTCAACTTAATTTAAATGAGATCCTAACCCACAAGAAACATTAGAGTAATATTTTCAAAGAGTTGTTAGGATTATTATTTCGATTAAAATAACCAAATAAATGATTAAATTCATGATCTTTTTCTTTTTTTCATATCATATAACCATTATTTTCTTTTCTTATGTTTATATCTTTTTCATAGTTAGAAATTAGCTTTGTTTAGTATAGTTCATACTAAGTTATTAATGAACTAAATTTCTTAAACACAATTTAAGTTTGACAAGAGTTCTTAAAGTCAAATAGAGAACTTGGATGTATATTATGTGATTTTGCTATTAATCCTTATTGAGAATTTGATGACAAAGTTTCAGAGATATGTCAATATCATATAAATGACAAAATGTAATGACATTTTAAGTTGACTGATATCTCACAAACTTTAGTGTAAACATGTAGCATGTATGTTAAAACCAATATAGCATGATGCAAAAGAATGGATAGAGTAAAGTTAAAAGGTAGAGTACCTTAATAAAAGTGTTCCACTTAATTTAGCCGACTAAAACAATAAACATGGAAAAAATTTGACGGTATTTACTGTAGTTTGATAAAAGATAACTTTTCTTGCCTACACATGATAAGATAGAGACTATATATATTTCTAATTCATGCTTTTGAGTATTTGATACTAAATTTATATTCAACATTATTACAATCTTCAAGGAATGATATGGAATATCTTATTGAGTAAGACTAGTTGATCCAAATTTATACAAATGGTTTGTATTTTTAGGATCAAGGAAGACTTAAACATAATATAAATGGAAAGAATACAATGCTAAATAACTGAGGCTATGCTTTAATACAATACTGGTTAAATCAATAAAATAAGAACCGTAAAGTTCCATACTAGGATATATTTATCATTTGATTATAAATCATATGAAACCTGTTGAGTTTAAGAATAACCAAGTCAACTACTGGTGAAAGGATGATCCTAGTGTTGAATTATTAAATTTTATAAATGTGATGTGTTAGAAGTGATAACAATTCATAAAAGGATAATATGTGTATTTCATTATATTACTAATGACTTTCTGTGATGTAGTCATATGTATAAAGTGAAATATTGATTTAAATTTTTTAAAAGTTCAAACTATTTTCATATAAGTAAAAATTAAGAATTGAGAATATCAAAATTTTTCAATGAGATTGATATAATGATATTAAAATCTTTTGGTTATATGTAAGAAATGAGTTTTTATGGTGAATACCTTCATAACTAAATTCTATAATAGTATATATTTATTTAGGAGAAAATATAATATGGATATTGTATAAAGCAATATTTATTTATTCTATAGTTATGCCTAGTACAATAACTTTTTTTGAAAATTCTAGTTAAATAAATTAGTAAGATTTCATATTAGATATGAAATGATAAGAATTCACAAGATTTGAAGTGATGCTTAGTTAAAACACATATTATCGATTAAGTTTAGAACTAAATTGGATACTAAAAGGTTGTAAGATATCTAAAAGGTTGGATATAATCTTATCAACTCTATAGAATAAAGTGTTTTTTTCAATGTAGGCTTATAGTAAAATGGTTCTCAAGATAACTAGTGGGAGTAAGATAAAATTTAATGAGTTCAAATCTCATAATAGTACACCCAATTAGAACTAATGCCTTTATTGATACATTTGATATATAGTTGAAAGGTTATGACATTGGAAGATTCACTTTCTTAATAAATTCATAGCATGTTTTGAAGATAATCGTGAATTTATCATATCTCAAAAAGTTTAGTAGGAGATTATCCTTTTTAGTGGGCGTATGTAAAGATATATTGCTTAGAGAAAACAAAAGTATATGATATCCTAAGAACAACTCTTAATGGTTATGAATATATAATAACTTAATTCTTGGAATTAGATCTATAGAGTTGGATATGGAAGTTATTTACCCATTTTAGTCTAAGTACATAGATAATGTGATAAAGGTGTTTAGTATTTAACATATTTGATACTTGTGAAGTATTAAGTTATTAATATTTGAGTTCAAAGTAAATGAATATTAATGTTGTAAGTGCTATCCTAATTAAGATATATTTTACTTAGGAAAATATTATTTTGAGATTAAAAAGGTTCTAATGTATCATTAATTGCTAATCAAGGCATAATACACTTTTTATTTAATGCAAATGATTATTTTGATTGTGAAGTTCTTTAATGAACTTGGTATAGTTCTTTACATTATTTAAGACTGTAATGTGCTGTAGAACATTAGAGTCTTTAGGCATGTAAAAGGAATTAAGGTTTCATTAAAGATCCAAGTACGTATTTAGGTTGTTTGTTTTAATTATTATGATTGAAAAGAATGTTGTAAGATTTATGTAAGTGTTCACTATAGAGAATATTGTATAATTTTCTTACTATACTATCCTAGCAGTAGTATGATCATCATATGATGATATGATATAAGATACTCAAACAATTAGCTTAGTGTAAGTGAGAAATTATTAGTTTATACCCTACAAGTAATCGATTGGATATATTTTAGTAGCATAATTATTTTAAAAAAAATCCATAACGTATATATTTGAAATTATGAACATTACAAATGAAATCATAATTATGAAATTCACATTACATTCTATATTATTCATAATAGGGATAGCAATGGATTGGGCCAGAGGTCAGACTTAGACTCAGACTCAGACTCAGACTCAGGGCTGAGGCAGCAAGTTCGACCTGGCTAGAGGCAGCCCAGCCCTAGCTTAATTCTAAATTGTTTTTAATTAAAATGTTTGAACGATATCATTTTTGGAAAAACGACATCATTTTGTCCATTACTTATTAAGCCTCAGGCAGGGTCGGACCATGCCCAACAGCCCTAGTCTAAGTTGGCTCAAGGTCTTTCAAAAAAAAAATAGGCCTAAGGCCCGATCAATCCAAACATAGCTTGTTGACCTCAAGTAGGGTCAGGTAGGCCAAGCCAGGTCCAAACCTTATTGCCATCCATAATCCTTAAATTGTGCCTGATCATTATTCTATTAAAAATAAACATTCATAAAGAATAAAAAGACCAGTGCACATTATATTTCTTTCCTATAAAGGAATTAGTAGATCTTTATCGACTAAAGTATGGAGACAAGTAAACATGTGGGTATTTATTAAAGAACAAGTTCACTTAACTAACCTTATAGGAGCATTCCATTTATAATATTACTTAACTAACCCTATATGAGCATTTCATTTATAATATTACTTGTATGTTTTCATTGTAATGATTTTCCAAGTGATTATTTAACTTAAGATCTACAAAGTATCTTATATAGGGATTGTTATGTTTTGATATGACTTATTACAGTTAGTGATAGCTCAATTGGTAGTTATTGGATATAACATAAATTATATAAAGGTAGTTGAGTGATCAATGTAGGATTGATTACAATAAAGTGATTAAAGAAAATTTTTCATTGCTCTCAATTAGTATTGATTCAAAAAATGCCTAGCTAAGGTATACTAACATTTTGAAAATATTTTTAAAATTTCATTAATTGAATTAATTATTAATGGTAGAGAACTACTATGATTGGACTCAAATATAGAAGATATTAATTATATGCTTTATGTCTAATTAAAACATTGTATTACAAAAGGATTAAATTATGTAGAAAAATTATGCACAAAAAAGGTCAATCAAAACAACTTTTACATTCATAAATAATTAAGTGGTCATGCTAGAAACCAGTATTTATCTATAGATAAAAATCGTTTAACTAAAGAACTAAATATGAATTAGATAATTTTAATTGGTCAAATATTAAATATAATTTAGGGTTATAATTTATATCTATTCCTAACATATTTAGGAATATAATAGGTCACATATAAAGAATAGGTTGTGAAGAAGAAAAGTATTGTAATCAAGTTCGACTTGATTGTAAAATTTGAGAAACTTTATAATTAAATATAAGATATTTAGGTTCTGTTTGCTTTTATAAGAAACAAGTCATTAAAATGTGTTTAGTAGAGTATTATTGTGATTTCTTGTTTTAAAAAATAAAGAATCCACAACAACTTTACGAACTAGTAAAAAAGAAATTTTTGTATGTTTTAAAATAGGTTACTGTTTTTAAAAAAACAACATGCCCTAGTTTTTCATTGTATTTTGCAATGTTTTAAAAACTAGACCAGTCATCCAATTGGTCAAAGGGAAGGTTTAAGGTTTAGAGGTTCAACCGATAGTGAACCGCTATAAAATCGACATATAATAAGTAAGAAGTAAAACTTATAAGAATAAGTAAAAATAAAATATTTTATTGAAATAAAAAATACACAAATGTCAATTATTATATAATGAACTAATAATAAATAAATGTAGGTCTAATATAAAACTTAAAATAACAATAAAAATTAAAATTGTATTTCTGAAGGAGGTTACATCTCATCATCATCAAAAGCTCTAGAATCTCCATCGCTATTTAAAGATTCGTAAACTATGCTTTCATCCAAAGTATTTGCATCAATTTCTTCTACTAAATTAAAATAAATTACAAATTAGTAATGTATGAAATTATTCTCAATTGTAAATTTGATTTTAACTTCAATATAATCAAAATAAGATATGAACTGACCATCAGTAGATGTTCTTAATTCATTTATTGTGAAAATTGTATTTTCTTCATAAATCTTCTTTTCAAGTTCATTATAATCAAGATCAGGCGATGGTTCCTCTTCTTCGATCCAAAAATCAGTATGTTCAATGTAATCAATATTTTCTCTTCTTACTAAGCGCTCCAAACACATAATGGAGAAATTATAAGGTCAATAATAAAAATAAAATTATTGAAATAAAAACAAAACTATAAAATACATGTTCTTCATTCTTAGATTATAAGTAACGTAAACAAGGTCATTAAGTCTTTGATGTTCCAAACGATTTCATTTCTTTGTATGAATACGTTCAAAAACACTCCAATTACGTTCACAACCTGATGTAGAAGCTGTTTAACTGAGTAACCTAATAGCGAGTTTTCTCAATATTGGAGCATTGTCACCGAAATATCTCCACCACTCATCTGTATTTTAAATTAATTGTTATGATAAAAATATATATTATTAATAATTAAATAATGAATTAAAAGTATAAAACTTACCTGGCTGCATTTTTTTGTTCATAAGTTCTCTCTTTGCTGATGATCTAGCAAAACTCTTTAAACCTTCACGATACAATTTGATTTCATTTATCAGTTGTGATTGCTCTTCACTAGAGAAAATACCTTTGCATTCAATCACATCAAACAAATCGCCTATGATATTTATTGTAGGTGCTTCTCCACTGTATAAGCAATAAGGATTGAGAAAACAAGTTACTAAGTGGATACTTTGAGTAAGGTGCTTATCCCATCGTCGATCAATAATATCTATATAAGGCTTGTACAATTTCTCCTTCCTTTTAAAAAGATTTATAATTGTTTTGTGAGCTCTATACATACCATCATATAGATACCCCAAAGATGGCTTCTCATCTGAGTCAACAATCCTCAACAACTTTATAAGCAGAGCCACAATCTTCACAATGATCAAGCAAGTATCCCAAAATTTTAATTTCATCTAAGATAATAGCACAAAATTCTTTTCCTTTTTCACTCTTTGATAATTTATGACTTAAAAAGTATTTCCTTATCACCAAAATTTGAAGTTGTTGCTTATGCTAATAAACACTTTTCAAAGTAATAAATGTAGTTGCAAACCTGGTAGCAGCGGGACGTACGATCTCAACCCAATCTTCTTGCTTTATTAACCAAGTCAAAAATGTGACATGATTATACACAAAAATTATGATCTTAGATGTGTGTGAAGCAAGACTAGAAATATGATCCATACCACCAATATCTTTTAAGATAAGATTTATACAATGAGCTACACATGGAGACCAATAAATATACCTATACTTTGATTGTAATAAGTACCCAATTGGTAAATAATTAGCTTTATTATCTGTAACAAAATGCACAACATTCTTTGGTCTAACCAACTCGACAATTTCAGAGAATAATTCAGATAAAGCATTAGCACTTTTTACCATGTCAAAAGCATCAATAGACTTGATAAAATTTGTTCCAATATTACAATAAACAAAGAAATTAATCAAGATTCTTTATCTTTGATCAGTCCACCCATTTTCCATAATAGTGCTTTTTGTTAATTCCCAACTAGATTTATATGTATCTACAATTAACTGACATTCTTTTTTTAATCCTGAAGCAAAAGTAGACGCAATTCATAATATGATGGTACCTAAATCCTAGACATATTCCTATTGTAGCATCAATTGCCTCTTGAAAATATGGTGAATTTAAATAATTTAAAGGAATACATGAATGATAAAACCATTTAGCCCATGCTCTTTTACATCTCAAAACAACATCCTTATCAACCATCAAATGTTTTAGACTAGGTTGAGAACCAGAAGTAGTTCTTGGAGAAAAATAAGAATCTATATCAATAATAACTTTTCTTTTTCCTTTATCTAATGCTTGTGGTGTTTCATAATCTCCAAAAGATATATCATGGGCCTCTTTATTTTTTTCTTTTTTACTTGTTGCTGCAAATATTTTTCAATCATATCACGCACATCAAGTGGTACTTTTTTGCAAGAACCAATATTACCCTTAATACCAGCAAGATGTTCTTTCATTCTAAAAATTCCTCCTCTTTTAAATATTCTACCACAAAATATATAGTTATATTGAACATTCCCATCATATGCTTGAGAAGAAGAAAAATAATTCCATGCTGGATCAGACTTACCACGAGTAGAGGATGATTCCATATTTTTCATTATGATTTAACCTTAAAAGTATAAGAAAATAATTGGGTATATTATTGTCAGGGCAAGAGTATACAACTTAAACAATTCTTATTTATCAATTGTAATAAAGAAGACAAGAATGGACTAAAAAAGACCAACATATGTTACTTATTAAACTTTGCTCCATAGATTTACCATATAATCGGGCTGATACTATATATTTGTTGTAATTTTAAATTCTAATACTTGAAATTGTAATTTTGATCAAATTCTAAAATTACAATTTACAAAATCCAAACTCAACCTTAGGAACCATTATGATGGATTATCCTTCTACACTGTTATAATTTATAAATCTAATACGTAGATTAAGCTCTAATTCAAAAAATTTGGGGTGTAAAGGCAACTTTAAATTTCATATACAAATGGAATTGATAGCACATAAAAATTCAACACTAAATGTTCGATTTCAGTTACAAGTTAGCATAACTTGGTTGATTTTATCACAAACTTGGCAAAGTCCTATTTTCCTGCGTCCTGTGTTTATAGTTCTAAAAAATATGGAATTTATGTTGCATGTACTTTACAAAACCATAATAAGGATGCATGTCCATTCTTACCTAGATAAAAGCATGATTCTTTCTAGTTTTTTTTTTTTTTTGCAGCAAATATAAGCCTTTGATCTACTACTACTATGTACGGAAGTTGACCAACTTTTAATCCAAGTTATTATCAATATATTATTGTTTGAATTATAATAATAAGTCTACTACATTTCCAACATAATAACAGTAACAATAGCCAGTTTCATGGTCTCTCGATCTCACACTCACACTATCAAAATCTGAAATCACCACCACCACCTGATCTTCCACCCTATTCCCACCAAATCTGAACATATAATGAATGATGGATCAAATCCAAGAATAAAAACAAACCAAGAGCCGAAAGTCTAAAACAAATTAAGTTACCATAACAGATACAGACCAAGAGCATAAATAAACCAACAGTCGAAAGATGACCATAATAGAAACAAACCAAAAGTAGAAGCAATATAGTACTTACTTATAAAAAAGCTTTACTGATTCAAGTCTACATTGATCAAAATTGTAATTGTTTGTTATTTGTCAAAGTCGATAAATAAACTGACTTCCAAAGCCTATAAAAAGACCCTTATATTTGTAATGTATAAGAAAAAAGAGAAAGATTAAGCAGAAGCTCATATAACAATAGCTATTCAAGAGTGTAACCTAAATTTATTATCAATGTATTATTGTTTGATTTATAATAGTGAGTCTACTATGTTTCTAACATAATAACATTAACAATAGCCAATTTCATGGTCTCTCAATCTCACACTCACACAATTAAAATCTAAAATCACCACCACCACCTGATCTTCCATCCTATTCCCACCCAATCTGAATATATAATGAATGATAGATCAAATCCAAGAACAACAACAAACCAAGAGCTGAAAGTCTGAAACAAATTAAGTCACCATAACAGAAACAAACTAAGAGCATAAACAAACCAACAGCCAAAAGATGATCATAACAGAAACAAACCAAAAGTAGAAGCAAAATGATACTCACTTATAGAAAAGCTCTACTGATTCAAGTCTACATTAGTCAAAATTGTAATTGTTTGTTAGGTTTCAAAGTCGATAAGTAAACCGACTTCCAAAACCTATAAAAAGACCCTTATATTTGTAATGTATGCATAAGAAAAAAGAGAGAGATTAAGCAGAAGCTCATATAACAGTAGCTATTAAAGAGTGTTTTATTATCAATATATTATTGTTTGATTTATAATAGTGGGTCTACTATGTTTACAATATAACAACGGTAATAATAGCCAATTTCATGGTCTCTCGACCTCACACTCACACAATCAAAATTTAAAATCACCACCACCACCTGAACTTCCATCCTATTCCCACCCAATCTGCACACATAATGAATGATGGATCAAATCCAAGAACAACAACAAACCAAGAGCTGAAATTCTGAAACAAATCAAGTTACCATAACAGAAACAAACCTAGAGCATAAACCAATCAACAGACGAAAGATGACCATAATAGAAACAAACCAGAAATAGAAGCAAAATGGTAATCACTTATAGAAAAGCTCTACTACTTCAAGTCTCGTAGGAAAGTAGCCCAAAACAATGTATCAATAAATTCAATTCTTCATTGGATATGTATAGCAAAACTATCAAAATTGAAATGAAATAGAGTTCTAATTGTTACAGAAAACCAATTAAACAAGAAGTATAAACGAGAATGAAAGCTCATAAATCATGATTCAACTGCCTTATCCTTATCTTCTTATCTGAGACACGAGCTGTACTCAACCCCTATATATCATAGCCAGAAGCCAGTAGTTAATTCTTCACAAAACACAAACCTAGATTCCTTTTACATGACTACTTATGCACCTCTGTGGCCCTCCACCTCCCCATCCACATTCTTGTCGCCGTTTCCAAGAGTTGGTAGACCATTTACTTGGTTAGCTTTACCAAAGTCACAACAGGTTTTGTATAAGAGACTCAGTAATTCGAGGGCTTCATGCATTTTCTGGAAGGACTCAGAGAGATTTGGTGTCCTCAGTACTAAGGGTAATTGTAATAAGGATGGTGCTAGTGTGACGAAGAAAACAGGGGAGAAGTTGAAGGGTACTCAATCGGAGCCTGTTTCGTCCAATGAGACTAATGAGATAGAGGAGAAATTGAGGAATGCTCGGCTGGAGCAAAGTAAGCCCAGAAAGGCGGAGAAGGCAGAGGAGAAGTCGATGAGCCCTTCGCCGGAGCCTGTTTCATCCAACAAGACGGAGAAGACACAGGAGAAGTTGATGATTACTCTACCGGAGCCAGTCAAGTCCAAGAAGATGGAGATGATAGAGGAGAAGAAGCCCTAGAAGCTTCAATGAAAGGAATAATAAATCAACCTTTATCAATTATGACTCTACAGTTTTGTCATTTGCGTCGAACCGGTTGGGCAGTTCAACAAAAACTAGCCGGTTTGTTGATAAATCGGCCGGTTTTAATATATAAAAGTTATTAAGTAAAACTGAATCAGATCACAGGCCGGTTCAAACTTTTTCTGGTTAGACCGACTGGTTTGGTTCAGTTTTTAAAACTTTGGTATTTTCATTTCTTTTTCAGCCTCGCTTTGTCTTCACCGCTTTGTGCTTGCTCCATCTTCTTTGAGAAAAGGTCAACAATGGAGGCAATGGAGATTTGGCGCTTGGTAAAGTTTTTTCCATCGTTCTTAAAAGTTGAAGGTCTAAGTAGTCATATTATTAAGCTTTTTTGGGTTGCAAACCAATATGACTTCTTCAAGTTGGAATCTTTTCCAAGTAAACCCACCTGGGGATGGTCTACTACTATTGCTGCGTTTCTTGGTTTTGTCATCATTCATTAATCACATCGTATTCTTAGAAAGCGAGTGTTGGAAGAGGAAGAGGGTTTTGAAAGAATTGGGACTGAAAAAGAGAAGGAAAGATTTGAAAGAGTGAAATTGTATTACTCCATCATGCCCTTACTAATTAATGAAGAACAAACTTGGGATTGGAAATGGGATTGGGAGGATAAAAAGATAAACTCGACAGAAAACTATTGGGAGGCTTATTTCCTCTAACTCTAAAAAAGGTGGGAATTTTTCTTCAAGCCCTCGGTTATCCTCCATCGACGATAATTTATATTACGGCTGGATGGATTTATTGTTTGAATCTCGCCTTTTAGAACTTACAGCTCGCTTCCCAAATATAGTTTTTTCCTTAATTAACATAGTTATTGGCCAGATGTTTGAGTTATCTGGAAATACTAAAATATCTGTCTTAGGCTGGTTGTTGAATTGCTTTTAGGAGACATTGACAACCCCAGAGGAGTTAGGAGCGTTCAGTAACCATGCATCTCAAACTACAGCACTTGATTATATTATTTCCATAGAAAGTGATGTCTTCATTCCCTTGCATTCAGGCAATATAGCAATAGTTGTTGAGGGTCACCATAGATTCTTAGTCCACCTTAAGACAATCATCCCAGATATGATACTAATTGCTATTTGGATTTGAAAATACCAGTCAAGGATGAACCATCTTCTCCATTTCCTTAAATTTTCCTTCCACAGAACATGCAAATGACTACCTTGTTAACTGCTTTTGTATGAAACCAACAAAATATTAAATCAAGCATGAGGGCTGCTGTGTCGTGGAGTGTTATCTTTCCTTAAAGCTTGTAATGCAAACTGTGTTTTATTCGGTACTTAGTTAGCTTTGTTTTTTCATTAGTGATTGATTAAATAACTAGTCTTTTCTTCATTGAAAGCCATGCCTGTAGATATATTATCTCTTTGGCCTCCATTTTAGTATAACAATCATTTCCTGAAAACATCTTCACTCCCAGTTGTCTATCTATACCAACGGCTTGCTTGTTTATTTTGTTTCCTACGATGTCTTATCTTGTGTCTGTAGCTTATGAAATTCATTGTTAGATTGTCTAGATTGTCATCCTTTGAGTACTTCTCTGCGCTAGTTACTTTACGTAACCAGAAATTGTAACTCTGGAGGAGTGGAAGGAAGAGATTAGTATATCTTTTTTATCTTTTCCTTACTCTCATTTGCTCTCTTTCTTCTTGCCTTCTCCTTCCCCAAATGAATGCATTAGAATATACTCCTCGATGTATACTTGGTTACATTCTTCTACCATTTTTGTACTCTAATTACTGGCAGAAAAGGACTGGTTGAGCTTTTTGATTAGCTAGAAAGTGGTCAGATGGAAGAAGGTCCGTCATTTGCATACCTCGGTCAAGAGATGCACAAAAAGAGGTGATTGTTATACTAAGTTTTGCTAGTTCTTGATGCTTTCGGTTTATGTGTTTTTTTTTTTACGAGTCTGACTGTCGTTATGTCCACTTTCTACTTGAATATCTTTATTTTAGAAACATTCAATTCTTTACTGAAAGATCCAATTAGTACTTCTACCAGACTGTTATTTTTACAATTTTGAACTGCTTCCAGTTTGTTGAAGCTAATAATTCCTTAAAATTTCAATTGTATATATTTCCAAGTTGCGGAACACTGAATGGCGCTCTTGCAATTTTCTGATCATCATCATCTCCCTCAACATTATCCACCTCCACCTGCTACCTTAACTGAACATTCATCTTCATCTAACTCCACAAGGACCTGACAATGATGACGACGATGATGGAGTTTCAAATTCATGGATTTAAGAAAGAATTCTACATATTTCCAAATAGTGATTTATAGATCATGTAATTCTTAGAGGATTGTATTAAGAAAAAATAGATGATTTATGAGTTGGGAAGGATTGTAATATTGATAGTTGAAACAGTTCAATTTGAAGTAGTATGTTTCTTGTTGTCTAGGAAAAGTTAAAAAGGTGTAAGAAACTGAGCTAAATCATATTTGATGCACAAATTTGGCCTCCTTATATGTAATTTGTTGTGTTATACATCATTATAGAAGACTTAATGTAATTTTCTAACTTATAGAATTTTATTATATACAATTAATTTGCATGTTTCTTTAATTATATAAATATACATATATTTTATTTCTAACCATAATGAGAATTAATTAATTTTAAAAAATAATATATTATTTTTAAAATAATTAATATAAAAGTATAATTAAAAAAATACAAATAAGATGATAAAATCAAATATGTTTGTGTTTTTAATTTTTAATTACAAACTTCAATCGAGTAAAGTTTTATTTCCAGTTTTTATATTAGAAATTTCAATTAAACAAGTTTTTTTAATTATAAAAGAAAACAAAAACTAAAAACCACAATAAAAAAAAAGAAGTGAAATTAAACGATCCCTTAATAAATAAAGATTAATATGAGATTAGATCTTATTTGGACCTTATTTAGTATTTAATTATAATTAACTATATTTTTAATTAATGTTTAATTGAAATTAAAATTTTGTTTTAATTAAATTACTAAAAAGTCTAAACCTTATCATAGATAAGTTTCGGTTTTAAGGAAGTTAGAACCTCTTGCCTAACCCTCTTTATACTACTTCTAAAATTCTTTCAACGTATTTTGTGGATAATATTAGAGGTCAAATACTTGTATAATTATGACAATTAACATAAACTAATTTCAAAATAGTTTAAAAGAAACGACAAGAAAATAATCAAGTTTTATAATAAAGTATAACTTATGATTCATTTTTTAGGCATGATCACGTTATAGATTTTAAGTGATCTTAAGTATCTTAAATCAAACAAAATTATTCATATTTATTATCCTATTGAATCTGGCCCCAATTTTCCAATAGTTATTTTCAACTTTCTCTATATATCAACGTATGCATAAACTAGATCGAATGTATGAGAACATAATCTACAATTTTCCCACACTTCTCTCGATTTCGATAATTGTTCTTTCCTATTTTCTCCCTTTCCATTTTTCAAAGAGGTTCATTTAGTGTATCTGCATGATTGAAATTATTATCCTCGTTAATAATAATTGGTAATACCATTATCATCCCAAATATAATTGTTCGTCTAAACGAATGACCTTTACTGGACTTCGATGCTTTCTTCCAATTCATACGACTTCCTATCAGGGAAATTAAAAATTCGAGAGAATGCTAAATTACCAACAAGAAGAAATTGAATCTACGAGCCCTGTCACTAATGTAAATAATAACTTGAATCTTATCTGCTAAATTCATGCCTCTCCATGAATTAGTTAAGAGTCCTTGATCCTTGATCCAGATGAATCAATTAACGTTTTTCAACACAAAAAGACTTGTTAACCATGTATGGTGCTTCCATTAAGTTTACAGAATTAGTGAGTGTCTCCCACTCTAAAAACATGATGTTCAAATACCTGCCAATGGTTGCACATGAAATGAATATCTGAAGTACCAAAAGTCTAACTATCCACCTTTAATATAAACCTTGAATCCTTCAAGGTTTAGAAAATAAAACAAGGACAAACATAGTGGACATGTCTCGGTTTTGAATGAAAAGCATCAGAAACAGAACAGAAGCAGCAACCTGCCTAAGATCTAATTACGGGACATCCGTAAATATTTTAAGACTTGTTGCAGACGTTAGAATGCAATGGTAATGAACAGAGGACTTGACAATTTTATGATAGAATATTAGCTTCATGGCCTCAAGTTTCTCGAAATAAGAATACATTAATATGGACAAAATTGAAGAGACAGCCGAATCTCATTCTCCCATCCTCTTTTTTCAGTATCACAAGAAAGGAGAGCTGCATTATGTGATCAACCGGAAGTTTGAGTAAGATACATTATTAGACAGTTGAAACACAGACCATGAAAGTTTATATGGGCTAAATGTCTAATTTGGTATGCCAGCATTCGAGAAAAGTTCATAACAAAAAGGGAAGATCTCATTGAATTCATGAAACCAAATTCACATGATTTAGATAGATTTTGCCAAGGATAACAAACAACATATCATTGAATCATCCTTACCAAGAGTAGCAACTCTAGCTCATAATCAAACCTCATTGTTATTTGGAAATTCAAATGCAAGAGAACTCCTCCTAGTCTCGAATGGCCACAGTTTATGGAGATTGAGATTTGGACGAAACTGTTCATACTTATTGCATCTAGTTTTCACTTTGTCATAAAGGATAATGTAGTTCGAACTGCTTATGTTTCTTGAGTAGCAGAAGTTAGTATCATCATATTGATAAACCTGCTGCGTACTGCCCACTCCACTGATCAGCAGGTTGTCTTTTACAAGAATAACACCCTGCCCATCCTGAAGATTATTTAGGGAGTTGATCACTAATCCTGAGTCAGTGCTACTGAAAATCTTTTTTTCATTGAAACCCAGCGTGAGGTTGGCCAATAACAGCGTGCCATTTTCCTGGTCCAAGTTATCAGAATACATCCCAAAGCTAAAGGTTTTCAATGATTTCGTCCACTGAGAATAAGAGGACACCTTTTGGAAAAAAATACTATCATTGAAGTATATCACCTGATGAACATCCTGTGAATCCCCGTTCTTACCCATTTTAATGTAATTATTGTACCCAAAGTGCTGATAGAAAGTAGTAGTGATATTTCCACGGGAGCTTGCCACCCACCCGCTAGAAAATATGGACCTGCGGGCACTTGTGACAAATTTTCCATTCAGACCCTCAAAATCTGACACCAAAGACAACGCAAAAGGCTTACTTTCATGCATTGAAAGCTTCCCTAATGTTCTGGCTGTTTTATCATCCAACCAAAGGTGCAAATTGGCATCTATGTACCACACCTTCAAAGCGTTTGTGACACTAAACTCTAACTTGTGGAACCTAGAGTCCAGAATGTTTCCTAAAAAAGGTGTAATTTCAACGTCATAAGAAGGGAGATTGAATGAACCAATCCCCGTAATGGGTCTCCACAAGAGAGGATTAATTCCACCAGTGTAAATCACAGTAAAAGGCCAAATTGCTCCAACAATCTCTCCGTCAATACTAACCACAACCTCCCTGAATGGTCCATTTCCTGGTGTATCGGTGAGATTATTTGCACGAATGTAGTCATTAGGAACATTTGTATACCAGAATTCATCATTTTCATGGAAAGAAACATAAACTTCCAGCACAGCCCTATACACATTTGGAGGAATCTTGAAATCCTTAGACTTAGTATCAGAGGAATTCTCAATTTCAAACCACAACCCATCATTCAGTGGGAGCTTTCTCGAAATAGGTAAGATCAAATCAGCATGAGAATCAGATCCAATTTTCAAATTATTTAACCTATGATTATAGTAACGAAAATTATCTTTAGTAGGATAGAAATAAAAAGTGATATTCACGTGGTAAACTCCCGTGTAGGTCTTATCGACGATGTTGCCGAGATAAACAGCAAGTTCTTGTTTGTCCTTCCTAAGAAGCAACGAATAATACCTTGTTATGTCCTTGCGTACTGTCCAAACAATCCCAGTGGCTCTTGGCTCAGCCGTGCAGCTTCTGAGAAGCTCAACGCCGCCTAGCCAAACCCCAAAAATGCGGTCAAATTGCCTTCCTCTGGAAGTTGCCTTCCATTCAAGGATAATTTTGGAGAATTCCTGAGATGGGCAGTGAGAGGGAGGGGTATAGTTTGCAAGAACAGGAGGCTGACCGTAGGTGTAGCCAAAGTCATGTTGAAGAACTAGGATTGTGCAAGGTTTGGTTTTGGGGATTTTAATGGGTTTGGTCACTTCAAAGTAAACAGTTGGTGATGTATAATTGAGAGGCCTGTTGTTTCCGGTGGTGTGCTCGAGAAGTTGTGATCTGAGAAGTTTTTTGGTCTTTTGGAGATTGGCACTGGATGGTAGTGGATGAATGAGAAAGAGAAAGACACAGACGATGACGACATGGACGGCAGAGACAGCCATGAATGGTTGTTGCATCGTTCTTTCGGTGTCAGCTTGAACAGAATATTGGAGTTTGTTCATTCATCTAATGTCTTTGTTGGAGTAAGGCCATCTCCAACAATTACACCAATTTTTTTTTTTCTTTAACATGAAATATTCTTAAAATTTTTTTACACTAAATTTAGTGTTGCTCCAATAATTTTATACCAAAATTTTTCAAAGAATATACTAAAATAATTTAGTTATTAACTAAATTAATTTATATCTATACAACCACAATAATTTAGTTATTAACTAAATTAATTTATATTTATACAATAATTTATATTTATTTATTAAAAATTAAAATAAAATCATTATTCTTAATTAATTAATATATGCTTTATATTAAATTAATACTATTTACAAAACATATTTAATATTATTGTAACAACAAATTAATAACATACAGAAATATAAAATGATTAAAATTTCTCATTTAACATATTTTATTAATAAATTTATAACACTTATAAATAAGAATAAAAAATAAATATTAAAAATAAATTTAATATTATATTTAATATTAGTCTTGTTTTAAATGTCTCAATGAGATCTTTGTAATAATATATTTTGTGTAAAGTAATATATATTTTAAATTTAATTACTTAGTAAATTATGTAAATAAATCAATTTGTAAAAAAGACATAAAAGAGATATGTTAAAAAGTAATTGGATAAAGTTGTTTTTTTGTACTTTAATTTGATGTGTTACTATTTATTGCACCATTTTGGTGTAAAAATTTGGTGTCTTCTTTAGAGTAGATTTATTGCACCAAAACACCAAATTTAGTGTTTTGGTGCCTTAGTTGGAGATGGCCTAAGCACAGAAGATTACGCCGCACAAAGCACATATAGTATAAACAATGATTAATTGGATACACTAGTGAAGAGAGATACACAGAGCCATAATCTAATGATCATTTCTGGATATGGAATGATAATATGGTATTCTGACTCATAAAATTAAATTTAATAACGTTGGGCATACAATAAGAATTTATAGACTGGAATATTTTCACAAAACATTAATGTTTTAAAATTCGGATTAAATATCTAACAGGATAAAAGAAAGTTTAAAAGATCAATCAATATTAAACTATTATAAAAATTGGTATATAATAAATAATAAGTAAAAATTATAAGAATAAGTAAAAAAATATTTTACTGAAACATAAATAATATACCAATGTCTATTAATGTATAATGAACTAATAGTAAATCAAATTTAATAATTCAAACAAATTTGAGTAATAATTAAAATCAAATTTGTATATTTTTGAAAGGTTGTGTCTCGTTATCATCAAAAGTTTAAATCTCTCCGACATGATCTAAAAATTCCTAAACCACACTTTCATATAAAGCATCTACATCAACTTTTTTCATTTAAAATTTATAAATTAGTAATATATGAAATTATTCTTTATTATAAATTTGTACTACATTATACTTTTAATGTTAAATATAATCCAAATAAGATATCAATTGAATATTAGTAGATGTTTTAAACTCATTTGTTGTAACAAATGTATTTTCTTTGTAAAATGTCTTTTTCAAATTCATTATAATCAAGATCAAGCGGTAGTTCTTTTTCCTCGATCAAAAATTGAGTATGGTAAATATTATCAATATTAACTGAATCGTACATTCTTTTCTTATTAAGCACTCCGAATACATAATAGAAAAATTATAAAGTCAATAATAAGAATAAAATTAATGAAAAATAAAACAATTCAATAAAATGTACGTTCTTAATTCTTAAATTATAAGTAGCATAAAAAAGTCATTAAGTCTTTGATGTTTGATAGGTGTAGTTTATACTATTTTTTGATAGGTATTTTATTGTATTTTTAGGTATTTATTAAATAATTACCGTATATACAGGTTTAGAATTGTGTTAATGTGAGTATTTGTTTATATTATAAGTGTTTGTGTGGTTTAGAGCATGATTTTGATCTTAATTTATGTTTAGTGAGGTGTTTGATGTGTTTGTTAGTGGTGGCAATCAGATTATCGAAGAATAAGGAAGTTATTGAGCTGCATTGGCGGGGTCACGATTGTGACTTAGAAGAATTCTCCAGAGTTACGATCAATACTCCCATGTCCCGATCATGACAGAGAGAAAATTTCCAGCGTCACGACCGTGACACCCAAGCGCGACTTTTTCCATTTATTTTAGGGCTTCTGGGCATTTTTGGGCTAAATTCTGTGTTTAGGATGATAATTAAATTCAATCCTTAAAATATGACTGAAAGGAGTGGGTGTGGTAGAAATAGGACACCCCGCCATTGGTGATGGCGGGGTTGCTAAGGTGGCAAACACCCCGCCGTTGCGAATGGCGGGGTCGAATGACTCACCCCGCCATTTGTAATGGCGGGGTGACAAAGCTTACCCCGCCATTGGAAATGGCGGGATACTGATCACCCCGCCATTGGGAATGGCAGGGTGCTGTGCTCCCTGCCACCACCCCGCCATTCCCAATGGCGGGGTGGTCAGGGAGCCAGCATTATTGCTGGCTCCCTGCCCCCGTGAGCCAGCAGGAGCCAGCATTATTGCTCCTAATGACAATATTAATGTTATAATAATAATTATTATTAGTTTTCTACTTCATTTTTTTCTTATTAAAATTTTATGTTTTATTTTAATGCAATTTGTTTAATATAATTCATAACATTATTAAATGCCTTATTATTATGAAATGTTTTTATTAATTAATTAATGATTATTATTGTTCTTATTATTATGATTTTTCTTCTTATTCTTATTCTTATTATTATTAT
>JANZXR010000145.1:74013-89086 GCA_027575705.1 Erythroxylum echinodendron | reverse complement strand
GCACGTAGCGCTCCCTTATCATAGGATATGTATCGGAATGACCTACGGGCGTCCCGGTGCGTACCCTACGGTGAGGGAGTGTTATATGGTATCAGAGCATGAAAGCAAGTCTGAGTCAGACAACGAAAACGAGGTCTGACAAGCGCTGCATGGGAGGCAACCCATGGAAAATTTAGTTTGTTGCTCAATCTTGTTAGATTAGTTGAATTTCGTAGTTAGTTTCATTCTTGTTTTGGTTCAATAAAAGAAAAAAGAGGAATAGGATTTCGGAATCATGGGGAATAGTACGCAAGTGTATTAAGAGAAGTAAATAAGAACTATGAACTCGGAGAAGGAAAGAATTGGAAGAACAAGGTCTTAGTGTCAGGATATAGGCACTAGCCACGACCGTGACCTGTCAGATCACGATCTTGGCCTGTGATAGGGATTGCTTCAATGGTACGCCGCATGCCACCATCGTGGCCTGCTACTATGCACAAAAAGGGAAGGACGCAAACTTTAAGTGACATCTTTACCATTTTACCCTTTTTACTACCTATTTATTCAATTCTTACTTAACTTTAACCTTTGCTTTCATTTTTATTTTATCTCTATAGAATTCCAACTTTCAAACACTCCAATATCTCTTTAGAAATTTTCATCATCCACATTCCAATTTTTCAACCCAATCATGCCTCTTATCAAGCAAATCGCCCGACGGGAGCCTTATAGAACACAACAATTCGTAGGACGGGGAAGATGAAACCAAGCATCAGACTTTGTAGCTTCATTTCCCATTTACACGTAGGATGAAGGTACTCATTTCCGTTCCCTTCGTTCTAGGCAAATTTTTATGCCTAAATATTTTGATTTGATACATTAGATAGAATAGAAGTGCGTGAACAAGCCTTTGACCCCAAAAACATTAAGGAATTATGGTTTAGATTGAGGGGGAGAGCGTATGAGTTAACAGTAGAAATTATGTGCAACATATGTGGATTCCCCGAATCCACCATTGTCGACCAACATGATGACTTCCCTCCCTCCCAATATTAGCATGAGCTTACTGACATTGAGCATTTTTATACCAAAATTGCCCACAACAACATTATCCGGTCATATGAACACTTGTTGCTGCAAAAATTTATATGCTAGCTAGTCTTTGACAAATCAGAGACCAACAAGCGTTCAACTAAGATTATTCTGAATGAATGCGACAATCTATCGGGTAGCTAGCACTTGTTTGAACACTTGTTAAGTAGCACATAACACTTGTAGCACATAAACCTAAAAGGACTTAGTGAAAATTTAACACCCGATAGATTGTCACATTCATTCACAATTTGAGGTTGTTTAGGTTAATTAGCTCAACTAGTATTTTCATGGAATCGAATAGCTAAAAGCAACAAGGTAGAAAAAAGGGTTTAATTCAATAAATCACTATTCCGCTAACCTTCAGGTTATGAGTAGAGCTAGTAGCTAGTTGCAAATATGATGTAGCAGCGTAACCAGATTGACATGCATCACAAATGTGTGTCTTCGCGTAAAAAGGCTATATTGACGTTTCAGCTAAACTGTTAACAATTGACTTAGTCGAGTAACCGGATCGACTTTCATCATAAATGTTTGCCTCTGAGAAAAAGGCTAAGTCCCGGGTTAAAAATAAAATAATAACAATAATAAATAAATAAATAAAAATTGTGTGTTTAAATAAGGACCTACTAGACTTGTAATAGGTTTGAAATTTCATGGAACTATACCTAGGAACAGTTACTAAATCTGAGGGACCGAAAAATTATTAATATGTGTGCATAATTGAAAAGGGTAAATAGGTTAACATTTGGTCTTTAGTTAGTTGTATATTTAGTTCAAAGCCTCTAGGCACATGTTTTGCATGTTATTGATTTGACACGATCAATTGATTGTGTTTGAGATTAAATTAATTTCATGAAGATCAAAGCCATCGTCTCATCACTGCATTGTGTGTTTTGTGTTTTGTGTTTTGTTTTGTTTGCTTGAGAATAAGCAAACATTTAAGTGTGGGGATGCTGATAGTAGTATTTTGTATGATGTTTTGTGGTTTGATATGATATGCATTTTGTGTTAAATTGAGTGTTAAGCATGCATGTAGGGCTTAATTATATTAATTTTTTTGTTTAAATGTTCTTGTGGGTTAGTTTGAATCTTGGAGATTAATTTGTATTTTTTAGGTACATTGATGTGTGTGCTAGTGTTGCAGGGTAAGCAGGAAAGAATGGTGAAGATTTGAAGAGTTCCGAGTCAAAACATATAGGTCATGATCGTGCACATTAGCCATGATCATGACAAAAGAGGAGGAGTTAGCAGCAATCAGGCCGCGATTGTGCACCATGATTTGACTTAGGGCTGCTAAATAATAAATAGAACAATACTTAGCAGCCACCAGAGGAGATTAGAGAGCCGAGAGAGTTGCACAAACGTGAGATTCTGTCAAAATTTTGAGGGAAATCCTAGTTAGGGATCAATTGATTGAGGAAGGAGACGAAGGAAGAGAGGCACAGAGATACACTTGACCCGACATACCTCCCGAAATAGGTGGTTTCCTGCAGTCACGACTCCGAGATCCATTCCGACAGTATTATCTAGTATTTATTTCGATTTCATTGATATATGGGATTTGATATTGATTAGAATTATTTGTCCTTGAGTGTTGATTTTTCTATCTAAACTCACCTTCGGGGTTATTTATTCTTGAGATTAATAAAATTTATTTGATTGTGTTTTATTTCAATTTATTGTGTTTCAATTTGATTCTTCATAACTGGGCAATAAACTGGTGAGCCAGTGAAAATCATCGATTTAGATTAACAGTTAAGTAAATCGATAGGTAGAGAATTGAATTAAACTGGTCAAGTCATGTAACGAGAGATCAAGCAAAGATTCCCGGTAGGTTAATAGACAGCGTTAGAATTAATTTAGGTTTTGGACAAATTGAGAATCGAGAGATTGCAATTTCCATAATTTGAATTAAAGTCTATTAGTTAGGGTTAAGAATTATAACTCGAGAGAGAGTAATTCACCCTAAGATCATCTAGGCCCATTAAATTGTAATTTTCATAATTGGATAGATTTTCTTTAATTTCGAATAAATTTCTCCTTTGTCTCAATTGGTCGCTTCTAGGTTGAAATTCGGATTATTTGTGTGAGTTCGCTTTTATTTCTTCTTTTGGGTGCTTAATTTCTCGTATTTGATTGTTAATTTAGGTTTGCGAACTTAGTTGCTATTAGATTTTAGGACTAGTTCCTTTTCTCTGGGATCGACACCTTAGGTACTACGTGAATGACTCGTGTGCTTGCGGAATTTACCGATGTTATAAATAGTAAGACTTAGCGTGTGCATAACCTTGCGAACAATCTTTGTATATCATCTGTTATGTGCAGGTTGAAGTCACCAACGGAGAATGGTTCAACCTACTTAATAAGGTAATCTCTCATTCTCTCTTCATCAATTTGGTTTTTTTTTATTTTTTTGAGAACTGATGTGGCTAATTTGAGAACTTTGTATGTTAATATTGGGAATATGGGATAATGCTTGTAATGTGTTTGATGAAATGCCACAAGATTGTTAGCTGTTTGTCACAGGTATAAATAATTCTTTCCTTGTGTAGATATTGGAATCTAGCCATAAGCATTTTCCTTAGTCATCTTTGATAGTTGATTTAACTAAATTTTCTTTATCCAACAGAAATTTTTATTATGGAAAAAAAGCATTTTAGAAGCTGAATCTTAACTATGCTAGCAGCTTTAAGTTACTATAAATGTCAAAATATAGATTAGTTAAATCTTAATTAATCGTCAATATACTCTATTTTCTACCCATCATTGAGAAGTAACTTCAGAAAACCAAAGGGCACTAATATCCATCGCCTAAACTCGACTACTTGGTTTAATACAATCCTTTTCATGTACAGATAGGTATGTTTTAAAATATTAGTTCAAGGTGGCTACATGAAATTAGTTCAAGGTGGCTACATGATTTGTATAAGGTTACACAAGGCCATGTGGTTGACATGAGGTTTAGAAAGTATTTTGATCACTCATTCTCAACCAATGAAGCCACTCCATTTGATGCTTGGGGTCCACACTTTGAACCTTATACAAATAAAATTGTATGTTCAATATTGATTAAAATGTGACAATGCTCTTCAAAAACTACTTGAAATACTTGGAAAATTTCTATCATATTACTCGACTAACCTCTTAAAAAGCTATAGTGTACACTAGTTCAAACATAATTGAGTTGAAGTTAAGCCATCAATCTCCTATATTAATATTACTATAATGATCATAAGTTGAAGACAAGTTGTTTATCATTATTATGAGTGATACGAAAGGTACTCTATCTTTGGATGTTTTGTACATATAGAAGAATGAATAGAGAAGAATTAAGATTGAAACAAAAGAAAAAGGAGACTAGTGCTTCTGTAAATATGGAGATTTATCAAGCAGGCCTCTAGGTCACTTAATTGTCACTACACTACCAGATATGGAGATTTATCAAGTAAGTCTCATTATCCTTAAAGTAATGTTTTTGTAAATAAATGTAGGATGCATATATACACAAAGATGGATTTATATCTCAGATTTAAAAGTGTAATGCAAATGTTTTTAGAGGATTAATACATATAGCATATTTTATATCATCTTTGTATTAATCCTCTAAATGATCAACCTTACTTAGTTGGACATTATAGCGAATTCAAAGTTTGGACATTCTTTGATTTTCTTGAACATTTTGTTTTATATGGAATATTTTAACTAGAATGTAGGCAAAGTATTTTGATTAAGAATGTGTCATTTCTTAATACATTCTTATTTCTAATCTCAAGTATTTATATATTTTTTGTTAGATGTTTGGAATCACTTTAATAAGACTATATTGACCGATGGAATTGAAAAGGTATAGTTTAATTATTGTTAAAAGTTGTATTCAAGTAGTTTGAAAGGTAAAACATCTCATTTAAAGAGAGATATCGAATCATATAATAGAGGGAAGATGGTTTTAGGAGGTCAAATATTTATGACCCATAACCTTATGAAAGGAAAGAATAAAATGACCGTAACAACTTTTGATAACTATAGATCAAGAATTTTGATGATAATATGATTATTGGAGATGAAAAACCACTGAGTATGGTTAAAATCAAAAGATTCAGGATATTTGTTAATTCACTTTAACCTACTTTTAAGGTTCCAAGTTAGAATACTATGAGGAATGATAATTTCAAAATTTATGGGAAAAAGAAGAGAGAAACATTAAGAGCATTATTGAGTGTTCAAAGACAAATTGTCATTAACAACGGACATGTGGACAGTTGATAACCAAAAGAATAATTATTGAAGTTGAAATTATTCAATAATTAGACTGAATTATTTTCTGGAACAAAATATCCAACTTCATACTATATCTTTAGCACTATGTCCAACATAAAGCATGTTTTATCATTGTGAATGTTTGACTTCAATGCAGTGATTCAGACTATGGCGGAGCGGATGACAGAGAATTTTAATTCTTATCGGTCTAAGATTGGAGATATTGTTGCAGTATTATATGTGTTGAACCCGAGATACAAGATTTACAAGGTTGAATATATTTATAATGCATTATACAGTGGTAAAGTTCAAGAGCGTCTACATACCATGAAACAATTATGATATCAATTGTTTAATGATTATGAAGTCAGAATGCAACAAACTCATATGATCAAGGATCTTAGCAGTGCTGTAGGCAGTTCAACTTTGACTTCAGTTTCAAGTTCGACCTTTACCTATGACCCATTATTGACATATTCTCTTTAAGATTTTTTAAAAAAGAAAAAGGCTAGGAATTTTTATAATACGACAAAGTTAGATAAATATTTTTTTCACAGATTGTGTTCCTGAAACTGAAAGTAAGTCATTGGCAGTTCAACTTTGGCTTCAGTTTCAAGTTAGACCTTACTTCTGACCCATTATTGACATATTCTCTTTAAAATTTTTTGAAAAAGAAAAGGGGTAAGATATCTTATAATACGATAAAGTTAGATAAATATTTTTTTCACAGATTGTGTTTTTGAAACTAAAAGTGAGTCGTTCGATATATTTTCATGGTAGAAAATGTCTGCACCTAATTATCTAATCTTGCAAGCCATTGCACAGGACTTGTTGATTATTCTATCATCAATCATTGCTTCAGAGTATGCATTTAGTACTAGTGATTGGATCATTACTCCTTATCGTGTTTAACTCCATTATCGCATTGTGTACAACCTTATGTGTACTTAAAGTTGGTTAAATAATGAAGATATTGATGATAAATTCTTTACTTTTAAATATATTTATTTTATCTATCTTTTTATTATCTTACCTAATATTGTGTTTTATTTTCCTACAGCCACAGGTATTAATGTGAAGGGGACTAGTGAAATTAATCGATCAATTGAAGATTATTTTGATCAAATATATGAAGATGAAGGTATTTTTAATTTTCTTTTTATTTAATATTACATTACTAAATATTCTTTTTTTTAATATTATATTACTAAATATAACGTTTGTACATACAGATGATTGGATCCAAACTATTGACAATCTTACCAACAAGTACAATCAGACAATTAAAAGACATTCTTTCAGTCTCCACTCTGTAGTCTATCCAGCATAATATTATCTTAATTTTTGTAAATTGTATCATTTCTTGTAAGATGATTTAGATAATTTAGATAATCATTTGTGTATAGCAAAATCTTCTATAGTTAATGAATTTGAATTTATCAATTCTCTCTTATAATAATTAATAAATTATTTAAGTAAATTTAAATTTTGTAATTAATTGAATTGAAATTCTTAACTATAACTATTAACTTAATGACTTTTCATACAAATTTCTAATCAATTAAATAAAAATCCCTAATTAATCATACCAATAAATACATCTCAAGATTTAAATTTTAAAATGTATTTTCTCATTGATGATATGCAAATATATGTAGCATCTTTCAATCTAAACCTGACTAATGACTTTTAACACGAATTGTGTTAATATTTATCTCATTATACCTAAAATATTATTTAAAACATTAAGATATTAGTGATGTTACATTTTCATTTAATGATACAATTTTATTCAAATGAAATATTATGTGGATTAAATAAAAAGATATAAATATTTTGTAATTTAATATTCGATAAGTCATAATTTTATTATATCGTAATTATATGTTGTTATAATTTAAAGTTACAACATAATATATATATTAAAAAAATGGCGAAATTTTTATAAAATTTATGACATATGGCATACTTATAACACTTTAAGGACGAGATGAATTTAAAGTAAAACTTATATCAAAGTTTCGAGTAAAGAATTACTCTTAACAAACTTTTGATTAAAATTATTTAAGAATGAATCTTCTAATATTATAATTTAGAAACGAAAAAATGATGGATATAAATTTAGATTAATTAGAATATACTAATTTTAGAAAAAATAAAAGAACTATTTTCAAAAGTAATAAAAAATACCTTATAAAAAACTATAAAAAGTATTTATAAAATATATTCTAGATTTAATAAAAATAGCCATTTTCAATATAATATATTATAAGTATTTGTTTTTATAACTCAATACTTATATATTCTTTTGGAATTGATATATTAAGATTAATAAAATGATTAATTCATTTTAAGATTCATATATATATATATATATATACATAATGTATATATTGTCTAAATATAAAAAATAAAATAAAAGAGTTTAAATGCATTAAGATTAACCATCATATTAATTAATTTCTTTTAATCTGTGCAATAAAAATACAAAATTTTAAAATGATTATATAATAATAAATATAATATGAAAAGAAAATAATATTTATACAACTACACAAGTAAGAAAAATCAATAATAACCAAAAGTACAATAACTACATCAATTAAAAGTTTTGTATATAATTTATAAAAACATTAAAAGTTTGAAAATATTACATTATAAACTTAATAAACATATTTTTTAAAAACCATATTAAAAAGAAATGATAATTTATTAAACACGTAAAAATAATATTTGAAATAAATTCATTATGGTTAAATAATAACTTTTTTACATTGACATTACAATTAATTGTTATAATAAAATTACAAAATTAAAATTAAATTCATTGATTTATACTAAATAATTATGACAACATTATCATTGCTTCATATTTTTAATACATATATATTGATTCGTATTTTATATCTTTTTTGTATATTTTATAAGTAATTTCATCTTATACTTCACTATAAATGGTTATGCTATAATTTATAATTTATGAATTTTAAAAATTCAAAATTTTCAAATTCTCTTAAATAAATATTAAAAAAATTAAAAATATATTAAACGACTAGGCCGATTGAGACCTAACGGGTTGTTCGTGTTCAACCCCGAAAATATTTTTGGCAGGGCCGCCAGCACGTTGACACTCCTGCTCCCGGGGGCCAAAAATTTGCAGCTCTCTCTAAGATAATGTAAGGAAAAGAAAGATATACTGATCAGCATATATTTTTTATATATACCAACGTACCTTCCTATTATATAGCATCATTAAGAATACCGTGAGCAGATGGTTAAACAAAATTAAAGAATAGCTTTTCCAGAAACTCATACAAGGGAATGATTTATAACTGACAACAGACCGGAATCCCCATGTAACAAGAACACTTCCAAAGGAACATAAGGAGAGTTCAATGAGGATCCAAACCTATAAGTTGGTTGTAATAGTCTACTCCCCTTAGCACACTGAACAGTTAGAAGACGCGGTCCAGTTCTCATCTCCCAGACCTACATGAATGACCAACATAAGATAAAAGAAAAAGAATCATTCTATGAATAAAATCTAAGAATAAAATCTCAAAACAAGAACATTGGATTGCAGTAAAATGCAATTATTTACATGAGTGGTAAGCTAACTAATACATAAGAAAATTCTCAGCTAGAAGGAAACAAGAAATCTAGGAAGTCAGGTTTACTACCGACTATCTAACACCTGATACAACTGCTGTAGTATTTCAAAGACGTGATTTCTGGCTATTGATCTTAAACAACTATTGCATGGAGATATCCAGTTAGAATGTTCCTTCTACAAACCATTTGGCAACTCAATCCCCACATTCTTTTCTTTGTTTTTCTTTTTTTTTTAATTAGACACCGCATTTGGAAAGGAAAGAAAAGCAAACTGTAGATGACGATGATAGACGGCATGGCAGGAATCAGGAATAAAAGAAAAGCAATCTAACAACCAAAATGAATAGCATGAGTCTAAAAAACATACAGAAAAAGATTTTGGCACATGGATTACAAGGATTAACCTCAGCTGGGGAAATAAAAAGGCATTGCACCAATTGATAGAAGAAACGGTCCAATGCCATTATTTGACAGAGTGAACATCAAAGAAAATAAACAGAAGTAACTGACAGAATTTGGAGGAGGAATTTTTAATCATATCTGACTAATAGACATACATTAGAACACTAACCCTAGTACAACTTCAGAAATAAATTTATGCAGATTTGTTAGATCCCATGATTTATGGGATACTTTATCCTAATTTTATGGACATCATTAGTATTATATTTTATGGACATAATCATACAGATTATGTTTTCCCCCAATCCCCCTCAAGCCGGCTAATAGGCGTATCTGCAAGTTGACTATGTAGAGATACCTAAGGTGTGCAAATCAACCTACTCTCCAACTTCTCAATCAAGTGTTTGTCAACTTCGACGTGCTTTGTTCTATCATATTGTGCTGGGTTGATAAAGTTTCTGCATGCAAATGGATTTCCTTTGGATTATGCATGAATTAGCTAATCACACTAACTGCAAATGCCATATCTAGTCGTGTGTGAAACAAATAAATGAGTTTTCCTACTAGGCGTTGATATGATCTCTTGTCCACTGTATTATCTTTCTCTACTATTCCAAGTTTAAGTACTTGCTGGTTTGCATGCTGTTTTACCTATTTCCTTGAGAAGACCTATGATACATTTCTCTCGGGAGATAAAAATGCCCTGTTTAGAATGAGCAACCTCAATCTTGAGAAAATATTTCAATCTCCCTAGTGCCTCGAATTCTTAATACACACGTTAAGATCTCTTTCTCTTTAACATCATCTCATCTCACAATTATGTCATCAACATACACCAAGAGAATTGTGACTCCTCCTGCAGATGAGGGTTTAATCAACAATATGTCGTCCCCTTGGCTTTGTTTGTATCCCATAGGCATCATAACTCTTGAAAATCTTCCAAACTATGCTCGTAGTGATTGTTTGTTTGTACAATGCTTTCTTCAATTTAAAAACAATATGAGTAGCCAATTTCTTTCCATAACCTGGCAGAATCTCCATATAAATCTCTTGTTCTAGTTCTTAATGTGAAAATGCATTTTTCACACAAAATTGTAATTCCCAACTATACTTAGCTACAAGTGACAATAAAATTCTAAAGTATTCAACTTTGCAACTGGAGCAAAAGTCTCTAGATAATCAATTCCATAGGTTTAAGTATATCTCTTGGCTACCAACCTTATATCTTTCTATTGATCCACCTACTCTGTATCTAACTATGTACATCCATTTACATCTCAACAATTTCTTCCCAATCGACAACTTCACCAACTCCCAAGTTTTATTTTTCTCCAATGCCTCACATCTCCACATTCATAACTTGTTTTCATTTCTCATCGAACAAAGCCTCAAATAAGGTGGTTGGTGTTAAATCCTTAAGTCCTAATTGCGAAATTGTGCGAGCATTAGAGTGTTTTGACCAATGTTTGATACTCGAGGCGACGGAATAAGGCAAAAACTTGTGAATAGACAAAGAAAATAGGCATTGTCGACGAGTTGACATGCATGGTGTAAATTGGAGAAAATCTTTGGTGAGATGTAATATTCGGATGTAAAATCAAAAGATAGCTTGAGATGGACCTTGGGTTAAAGGGTAGCTAGATTATATGCATGAGGCAGACATGTGAGAGTTCTAAGGACTTAATGTGCTCAAATAGGTTGATCATGACTAATGGCTTGCCATGGGTAAGCATTGGACCGGACCAATGAGATATGAAAGGCTTTGGGCTTGGATGACTTATAATTAATGAATAGAGATCAAAGGGAGATCTTATAAGATGAGACAGATAAGATCAAAGTAAATATACATCAGTTGTAAAAGATAAAGATAATGTAGGAGGATCATCTGAAGATAGTAGAGTTCTTTATAAATATGGGTGCATCATTCATAGTCAAACATAATTTCTAATATTCTTAGTTGTGATGTAGCTAAATCTTACTGGGAAAAAGACCTATTTGGATTGAGATGTCATCCAAATGGTTAGTGTGATATAATTTGAGAAGGATAGAATAGAGGTGATCTAGTTAGTTCAATTCAATTAAGATTCTGGATTGTAAAACTATAAGTGCTTACAAATAGCTCATCTGAGTCTTGCTCTTAGGGAAAAGAGACAAAGGGGAAGGGAACACATTGAGGAGAACATTCTTTTATATACTTTTAAAGAAGTAATAAAGGTTGATTTTTATCATAGCTCTTGTGTGTTTATTGTTACCTATGATTATGTAATACTTTTGTAATATTCTTACCCGAATGCGAGAGTTAAACACTTTGAGAGTCGTGACACATACGAGAACAAGATTTTATTGGTCAACGATCACGTGAGAAGGCTCAGTCTTGCTTTAATGGACCTAAGTGAGATTGTCGTGCAAAGGAGTATGCACAACTTCGGTATAAGTTCGGTGTCTAGAAAAACTTTTGTAACAATAGGGATGGTAATGGTGTTTAGACTAATAGGCTTTGTGTGATTGTGAACAATTTTTAGAACAAAAAAAGTGTGCAAGAGGATATAAAGGTCTTTCTCCGCACTCTCTCTTTCCTTTTCTAATAGCGATAGGAAAATCATAGTTATCATCACTCACCTGAAATTCAGTTTCATTTTGTAATAAAAGATTAGAAATTATTACCTCAATCTCAAGATTTGGGTTGGACTCTTGGACTTGCATAGATTTTGTAGCAACCTTTTCTTCCTTGCAAACACTTACCCTTTTTGCAAAAAAAAAAATGTGCTAGAGGATATAAAGGTCTTTTTTTGCACTCTCTCACTCCTTTTCTAATAGCAATAGGAAAATCATAGTTATCATCACTCACTTGAAATTCAATTTCATTCTATAAAAAGGATTAGAAATCGTTACCTCAATTTCATGACTTGGATTGGACTTTTAGACTTGCATAGATTTTGTAGAAACCTTTTTCTTCCTTGCAAACACTTGCCCCCAAATCTCATGTTTTCAAGAGCAAAATCTATTTTTTCTTAAGGATTTTCAATTGTAAATGCATTTCAAAATTCTTCAACTGCATGTTCAGGTGGTGCAATTTAGATGGTGTTGGTTAGGTGTAAATACGGGATAGTTGGATGCTCATTTTCTAGCATGAAAAGTGGTAAGTCAAGTAAGTCATTATCCTTATCTTGTTGAATTCTCCCCCAGAACAGAAGGATTTTTGAAGTAAGACTCATGTTCATGAAAAGTGACATTCTTTGAGACATAGAACTTCTTTGATGGAGGGTGGCTTGTACCCTTTTTGAGGGGATAAATATACTACAAACACACATCTTATTGCCCTTGGATCAAGTTTCCCTCAGTTTGACTATGGACATGGACAAATGATATGCACCCAAAAACTCTAGGAACAAGATTATTAGTAGTGTGTAGAGGCTAGAAGGTTAAGAGTTTTTCCATAGGACTCTTGAATCCTAAGATCCTAGAAGGCAAATGAACTATGAGATGAGTTGCTATAAGAAAAACTTCCCTCTAAAACGATTTAGGCATATTTTTTTGAAACATAAAGGCTCATATTGTTTCAAGGAGGTGAAAGTTTTTTGTTTCTCCTACCCCATTTGACGTGGAGTACTAGCACAAGAGGACTCGTGGACTATCCTTTCCTTCTGAAAGTATAGAGCTAGGAATGGATTAAAATAATCCCAAGTATTATCTGACTAAAACCTTTTGATGTGGACTCCAAATTGGTTTGGAAGAGCAGTAATAACTTCGAATTTGTGTTTGAAAAGCAAAAGCCAAGTGACATGAGTGCAATCATCAATGAATAAGACAATCTATCTCGCCCCACAGACATTAAGAATAGGAGAAAGTCCGCAAATATCAATATGAATGAGATGAGAAGGACTTCTTTTATTACTAGCTGTAAATGGTATATGCTCGTGTTTAGCAAGTTCATGCACTTCATAATAAAATTTTCAACATCTAAACCTTTAAACATCTAAACCTTTAGAAGGAAATAGAATTTTAATAATCCTAAAAGATGGATGTCCAAGTCGGCGATGATGAAGCTAAATTTTTTCTTTATTGGATGAAATAAGTTCTAAAATAAAGGAATGAGATAATCTGCCCTTGAAAATGTTTGACTGACTCCATGCTTCAAGGTAGTAGAGGCCATCGATTCTTTAGCATGTCCAATCATTTTTCCCAAATCCTTGTCCTAAAATACACAATAACTTTGATGAAAACTACATTGCAACATAAATCTTGAGTCAGTTTTTGTATAAAAATAAGGTTTGTGGATAATTTAGGGACATGAGAAAGACTTATTTTAACATCTCCTACACCTGTTATAGTTGTCAAAAAGTCATCAGTTATACCTATTTTTCTACTACTAGGACATGGACACACGTGGAAAAAAAGTTTGGTGAATGAGTCATATGGCTGGTAGCTCTGGAGTCCATGACCTAAGAATTGGCAGAGGTTGTACACGAGACATTTAATCTAATAAAGAATGAAAACTCACTTGAATATGCCAAAGAGCAATTAACTGATGGGTGTTTAGGGTTTGCTAATAAGTTATCTCACCCTCTTAACCTCTTCTTGGCTATGTCTACTTGGCTCTTATGGTGCTAATTCACTGATTTGTGTTGCAACAACATGGACTTAGGCTTTGCTCCTTGACTGCTATGGTTTTCCATGAAGCTACCAACACTTTTCACGCATATGGCGTGCCTTTTTGCAATAAGTACACCACAAATAATCATGGTGTACTTATTGCAAGAAGGCACGCCATATGCGTGACTAGGTTTTCCAATCTCAAAATAGGACGCTCTTTCCATGTTTGTGGCCGATTTATTGGTCACTAGCCACCATGGTTGAGTTGTTCATAACTTGTGATTCAAGCATGAGTGTTCTTTTACTTTCCTCAGTTTGAATTAGTGCCACAACCTCATTAAAACATGGTACCTCTGGTTTGCCAAGAATCTGATTATTGACAGGACAATTTGTTTTTACCACTTTACAAAGATCGAGTTCTTGCCATAAGGATTTCCATTGGTTGGCATATTTAGTGACTTCCTTGTTTTGCAACAATTGTCTTCACCTTAACTTCTCCCTATCTTTAGAATAGCTTTGTTGAATTGCATCCCAAATATCCTTGGCAATATTCAAAAACTTGTATGTGTCTCTGATTTCAGGAATCATAGAATTCCATAACCATGCCATATCATAGAGTCTTCTTGATTCCATGCTTCAAACCGAGGATCTTTTGGCTTAGGTCCAATACCTATCATATGACTAATCTTCCATTTTTCTTTTAGCACTGTACAAACAAATTGGCACCACTTTAGGTAATTTTTTGTAGAGAATCCCGTAATAATGGATAGCCCCTTAATCAAGGGATTATCTAATCAAGGGATTATCCTTATAGATTATCCTTAGCTGTAATATCTAGCTATAGTAAGGATATTTCCAAATAAGGAGTCTTCCTAATTACTATGTACCCTAGCTCTATATAAGAACAGCATCTGCTGCACTTCTATTATTTGAAAAAATAAAGAAATTTTACATGATATCAGAGCCTCACGCTCTTCCATGAATTACAAGGCTGCAATGATGGGATCTCGATCTTCATCCCTCGAGACCACCAGCACCTCTACCCCTCTCTCTGGATTAGGAAATCAACCTAATTCAGGTAGCATACAACCAGAAAATTCCTTACATATTTCAATCCAGAAGTTGAATGGAAGAA
>JANZXR010000145.1:54007-73913 GCA_027575705.1 Erythroxylum echinodendron | reverse complement strand
AAAACTGAGATATTAAACCTAGAAGGATCAGCAGTAGAGAAGATTACTAGTAAGGGGGAGGAAACAGAAAATCAAGATTGAAAAGGAAGCTGGAAAACAGAAAACACTCCACGGTGCAGTATATAGCAGGGGAGTAAGGGAAGTAATCTTTGATACAACCCAATTATCATACCCGAATCTAAGTCCTGACATCTCTCAATCCGAAACTGAGATCAATAGCACCCAATTAGGTAACTCAAATGATCTCCCGGGTGATATTTTTCTTCCTATTGCAATGAGAAAAGGGAAAAGATCATGCACACAATACCCTATTTCCAACTTTGTCTCTAATGCAAAATTGTCTCCAACTTTTTCTGCCTTTATTTCCACACTAACCAATGCAGAAATTCCAAACAATATACATGATGCTTTGGCTGTTCCTGAGTGGAACGAGGCAGTGTTCGAAGAGTTGAAGGCCTTGGAAAATAATGGCACATGGGAGAAAACAGATCTACCAAGAGGAAAGAAATTGGTTGGATGCCAATGGATATTTACTATTAAATACAATGCAGATGGGTCAATAGAAAGATTTAAAGCTCGATTGGTGGCAAAGGGTTATACTCAAACATTTGAGGTGGACTACATTGAGACATTCTCCCTAGTGGAAAAGTTGAATACTGTCAGGATCCTATTATCAGTGGCTGCATGTTTAGACTGGCCTCTAATACAACTAGATGCAAAAAATGCCTTCTTGAATGGTGATTTGGAGGAGGAAGTGTACATGGAGCCACCTCCTGGGTTTGAGAAAAGCTTTGGAGACAAGGAGTGCAAACTTAGAAGGTCCCTATATGGACTAAAACAGTCCCCGAGAGCCTGGTTTGACAGAGTCACCAAATTTGTAACAAGGGGTATTCTCAAGGCCAATCAGATCATACCCTGTTTACTAAAAAGAATAGGGAAGGTAAGATTGCTGTCCTAATAGTGTATGTGGATGATATCATAATTACTGGAAGTGATCAAGTGGAGATAGAGAAATTACAAGCTCAGCTCGGGAAGGAATTTGAAGTAAAAAACTTGGGGCAACTTAGATATTTCCTTGGTATGGAAGTAGCTCGATCCAAGAAGGGAATTGTGGTGACTCAAAGAAAGTATACCTTGGATTTATTAAAAGAGACAGGTTTAAGTGATTGTAAACCGTGTGATACACCAGTGGAACAAGGGAAAAGACTTGGGCACCCCGAAAATGGTACTCCAGTAAACAAGGAAAGGTACCAAAGACTTGTTGGGAAACTAATTTACTTATCTCACACCAGGCCAGATATAGCATTTGCAGTCAGCTTAGTAAGTCAATTTATGCACTCACCATATCTAAAGGTATGTCCTGGTAAGGGTTGTTCTTTGAAAAGAAGGAAGAAAGAGGCATAGAAGTCTACACAGATGCAGACTATGCTGGCTCCATTACTGACAGAAGGTCAACATCAGGCTACTGCACCTATCTATGGGAGAATATGGTCACATGGAGGAGTAAAAAGCAGAATGTAGTAGCTAGAAGTAGTGCAGAAGCTGAATACAGGGCTATGGCTCAAGGAGTGTGTGAAGTTTTATGGCTCCGAAGAGTTATGTCTGAGTTAAATTTGGAAGTTAAGCCTCCTATGAAGTTGTATTGTGACAATAAGGCAGCCATTAATATTGTACACAATCCAGTACTTCATGAAAGGACAAAGCATATAGAGGTGGATAAGCACTTTATAAGGGAAAAAATGGAAGATGGAAGCATATGTTTCTCATTTGTTCCTACTAAAGAACAAAGAGCAGATGTCTTCACAAAGGGGCTATTCAGACAACCATTTGAAGAACAAATTAGCAACTTGGGCATGATAGACATCTTTGCACCAACTTGAGGGGGAGTGTAGAGAATCCCGTAATAATGGATAGTCCCTTAATCAAGGGATTATCTAATCAAGGGATTATCCTTATAAATTATCCTAAGCTGTAATATCTAGCTATATTAAGGATATTTCCAAATAAGGAGTCTTCCTAATTACTATGTACCCTAGCTCTATATAAGAATAGCATCTGCTGTACTTCTATTATCTGAAAAAATAAAGAAGTTTTACGTTTTTCCCATCTAATCCATATGCAGCATGTATGCCTTGGAGTTCTGTAGGTTGTTGAGTATAGTGTCTTCTTTACAACTTTCGACGTCTCCAAGGACTAAAAAACTTTTTTTAGGCAATTAAGGCCTTTCACGGGAAGTAGAAATAACCAACATGAAGGCTGGCAAAGATACTCCGTTTTGATATCAGAAAGCAGAGTACAAGAAAAGGAATCAGAAAACAACCGAAGGTTTTAGTTCTAGAAAAACCTATAGCTCTAATACTATGACAGAATTTGAAGGAGGAATTTTTTTTTCATATCTGACTAATAAACATACATTAGCTTTATAAACACTAACCCTAGTACAAAATAGGAACTATATTTGTATAAAATTTGTTAGATCCCATTGGGATACTTTATCTTAATTTTATGGACATAATTAGTACTAGATTTTATGGACATAATCATACAGATTACGTTTTCACACAGTAACGTATAGAAAGGTCCACTCAACTTTGAGTTTCAATAAAGCAACAGTTGAATGATCGATTGGAGATAATTGACCAAACAAAACATTGGATTAGAACAGAAAATCATTTTGAATTAGATAATGCATACTTGTTCTGCATTGTTATTGGCATCATTACAATTTGGATTGAATTTGCCAACAAAGACTTACAACTTGGACCTCTCAATTGCCAAGTTATCCACACGAAGTAATAAAAGTAATTGAATGTTTAACAACTAATACTCATTGCAAATAGTAACTGAATGTTTAACAACTAATACTCATTGTAAATGATCTCTTTCTAGATTTTTAGCTTAGTTCCTAGCATTTTCTATATTCACTTCATCTACTTGTTGACAAATTTTCGATGCATTTGATTCAGGCCAATATTGATAGGAAGGAGGTGAGAATGCTTTCGGCATCCAAGAATATCTAATGTAATTCAAATACATTCATATTTATGGAGAAACCATAGTTGTAAGAGGAAATAGTTAATGTATAACATAATTCTTATGATCCATGAAGACAAAATGAAGCACTAAAAGGCGAGAAAGCTACCTCAATTATTCCTTTCCGAGGTGCATGAATAGCAAGGCACAAGCAATAATCACCTTTTGTTAGTTCATAATACGAGGAACTTGCACGTGCACTATCCTTATGAACTAGCATCTCCATGAATAGACAGTTAGCATCTCGATATCCCTGACAAGAAAATCTAACAATGGAGACAAGATAATTGCATTTGAAATTTATTAAACACATAAATGGTAGAATCTAACCTTCCAAAGTCGCACCACCACAAGAGCCTGAGTGTCCAGGAGCAATATACGACCAAGTGAATCAGTTACTGCAGCCAATGTTCCACTAGGTGATAATGTTAGCTTTTCGCCTTTTCTTGGATGATCCATCAAACATGTTAATGGAGAAGCTGCCACAAATTATAGTTTTAGGAAATCACTAAAAATTTCTCTAAAAGAAAAAAGTTTTGGAGAGCTTTTATTTAAGCATGTTTACATATACAACACAAGCTAGCTTAATAGTAGCTTGGGACAAATTTCTCCCATTGTCTATGGGTTTATTAGATAGCGAAACAAATTCCATATTTAGTTAAAAATTAATCTAGGTCTCTACTTCTTCACATGCATAAATCCAATCTAGAGAACACACGCACATGTGAACTAGTTGCAAAGGGAGAATGAGCAAATGAGAAGGAAAACTTTAAACTAAGAGAAGAAAACCACAGTAATAAGTGCAAAGGTTGTAAACCCAAAGAAAAAACAATCATAAATATTGTTGTGAAGAGTATAAATGACAAAGAGAAAAGAGAAAAAGGGATACAAGATTCACTAGTTTAACTACAAGAATTATAGCCAAAGATACAAAGATTATAGCTGCGAATACAAAGATCACAAATAATAGGAGGTGTTATTGATTAAATTGATCTCATAATATTAATCCAATAAAGGTTGATACTAATATTTAAAAAAGAATGCCTAAAACGATTTAATATAATGTCAAACAAAGGTGATTTATAGCCTTTGTTTTGGTAACAAAATATCAAGTTACTAATGTTTTACTCGTAATTAATTCCTTAAGAACATTTCAAAGCTCAAGACTAATTGCAAGTGAATTACAACTAAATCTACTATCCACTTTCAAGCAAAAGCAAAGAACAAATTAAAAATGGAATACTTAAAGAGCAACATGATCCAATTGATTTGACAAAATCAAAGCTTTTGATGTGCAATTTGACCCAAGAAAAATTGATCATACGAAGAGATTGACTGTGAAGCATGTTGAAGATTGAAGGAATTGTCCACTGGAAGAGGCTTTTAACCTCTATACGACCTATTTGGGCAACATATAGGATATTAAAGTAATATTTTTCCATTGGATACTCGTAATCCTAATAATAAATCAATTAAGTTAAAAGATCCTCGCCGCTCACCCTCAAGTTAATGAATGCTTTTCGTTTATAGTTTGCATGTGGATACTTCAAATGATGATGTAAGGAGCCCTTTTGAAATAGATAAATTACCTAATAGCTATTAAACACAAAATGTTTGAATATCTAGGCATTGCCAGTTTAATGTTTAAAGAGCGAATTGGCGAGTGAGGAGGTGCTAGTGATTAGAGTATTTCAATGATGCTACTAGTTCTAGGGCGATATGGTGATGCATAGTGCTCAACAATGATGATATATCTATCTGAGATAACATCAATGTCAAGGTTTTTTTAGAGTTTAATTGTGTAGAGAAAGAAGGTTAAAACAAGACATATGAGGGGTGATTCTAGTGAAAGAGCTAGGGGAGAAGAGTATGAAGAAGTAGTCAATGGTTGAGAAGAGCATTACGGAGAAAGCAGTGACTAAGTCAATAACAAAAAGAAAGGAAAAGAAGCAATTTGACAAGTAGAGCATAGTAATGATGCAGCAATTTTCTTTAACATAGAAAACAGATTCTAGAGATGATGGGTGTGGTTTTCAGAAATATAGCTTTAGACTCTAATACCATGTGAAACTAGAATAAATGAGAAAGCGTAAAGAGAAGAAAGAATACAAGATTTGCATGGTTTTTATTATGAAGTTTAAAACTATGAATACAAAGATACTAAAATATGCTATTGACTAAGTTTAACCAATCTATTGATAATAGCAGCAAAATACAAGCTAATATTAATATTTCTTAATAGAAGTAACTAAATTATTTTATCATAGGATATTTGAGTTACAATATTATATATAATTACACATAACAAAAATATTAAATCTTTAAGATCTTTAACAACTGTAAATGGCAAAAATTGTGAATGACAACACTTTCAATCTTGTTTGTTCATTTTATACACACAAGTGAGATTAAACTAACTGAACTTAGCAGCATACAACTCTAGGCAATAAAAAACAAGCATGACTGTGATGGGGCATATGAGAACCTATCAAACTGAAACATAACAGTAAATAAGTTTAAATCATAATGCAAGCATACTTTCTCTACGTACTTTTGACACATAAATCTCTGTGAATTACAAAACAAAATATAACCAAGAAACTTACCTTTCGCAAATGACTGAGGCTTCACTTCTGAACTTTTGCTAAACGTTGGTTCGCTTCTCCATATCATTTTAGAGAAGGAAGCTATTGTTGAAAATGTTGCTGGTACCACTTTTGAAAGAATAGTTCCCACTAAAGACCTATTTCTGTCTTCTGAAAGTCTTTAAAGATTCAAAAAGATTTTACTAAATGCCGTAAAACAAAATAACACTTAATGGTGTTCATTTAAGGTCAAAAGTATTGATTTTTACAAAATGATTTTCAGATATATTGAAAAAAATACTGCATGGCAAAGCACAAAAAACGAACCTGAAAGCAGAAATTACAGCATTCTCTCCAATTGTCACAGCACAATAATAACGCTGGCTTGACTGCCCAACAATAAAAATAGCTGAACTCAAGCACCAGAAAGTGTGAAATATGTTTACTGCTCTACAATGCAAAGGCTATTAAAGAAAGCATTCGCTAACAAGCTTAAGGATCAAATGTTATTACCTGAGCTTCCATCAACGGAGGTGGCATAATGTCAGTAATTGCAGCATCTGCACACAAACCGTACTTGCCAATATTCCACATTTGGTAATGCAATCTTCTGAAAAAGCTTCCCGAATCTTCTGAGTTCATTTCTTTTTCATTCCAGAATGGTGCATGAGAATTTTGGAACCATTCTTGCAGCAGATTCTAAGGATAACACATTAATCACCAAAGAAAAGCAAAACCCAATCTTAAACCAAAGCACTAATTCGTTAAGAGAAGTTCAAAACAATTTTTTACGTAAATATGCACCTGAATATCAGAGCCATCAAAGCGAGCAATTATACCAGAGAAAACGACTGAGACGTCATTTGAGTAAGAATCATGGGTCAAATCTTTCTTAGTTCCTCGAACTCTTAATTTCAAAATTTTCCCAGGATATACCATCTTCAAAGCCCAAACAAAATATCACCATCTTTGAAATCCAGACTTTTACAAATTTAACCAAAAGAAGCTTGAATACTCAAAAACAAACCTGTCTATGGACCAAATGCCCATCCAATGAATAAAACAGCAAATACCCCGAAGACGTCCCTACAGCAATCACTCGAATCTCGTCGTAAACAAGCCATTCCAAGGCAGTGATGAACTCAGACTGGATCGGTGACAGCTCGGGTCGGATCCTGAACCGTGGGCGGTCGTCCCAACCGGTGATTAAGATGACAGAGCCGTTGGCGATGGCGATGGAGTGGCTACCGAGTGCGCAGTGGAGGTTGGGGTTCTCCACAAGCCACCCCTCTTTTCCGGCGCCGACGTCGCTCAGCTCCTCGCAAGCTATGCACCCAAGCTCCGTAGTGTGAGTCCGTTTCGTAAATGACGTCGTTTTGCCCCTCGGAAATGATTCCATCACTGTGCTCTAAATGCAAAGTTGAATTGAACGATTCCTCAGATTTCAAGATCCAATTCTGCCCACCAAACATAGAAGGTAACACTATTGTCTCGTCAGATCTGCATATAATTAAATAAGGAATGGGGATGTGGGAAGTAACTCTCGTTGGCTCCTTCATGGACAAGAGGCCCTCTCAAAGTCATGAACTCCTAGACAGGGGACAAATACAGGACTCCAAGAAGTGTTAGGCGGTGCTTAACGGTTTTGGAAGACATCGAAACTATTAGCAAGTTGGGTAGGATGTTAATTAAACAGCGATATGAAAATTAACACAATAAATAGAATATAATATGCAAGTTGGGTAGGATGTTAATTAATACAACGATATGAAAATTAACACAATAAATAGAATATAATATACAACTAAAAGTGGAGAGTTTCATATTATGTTTTATTTTATTTTAAAATATGAAAATAAGAAATTTTTTATTCAAAAGTTTATAGTAGAGCGTAAACTAATAAATATATATTACTTTTTAATAATACCAATTATTTCTCTTTACCTTAATATCAACTAACACATTTTTATATATTTATTAGTTTTTTCATAACAACCAACACATTTTTATATATTTATTAGTTTTTCATAATATCAATTATTTTTATAATACCAATTATTTCTCTTTACCGTAATACCAATTATTTATATATAAATAAATTATTTTCAAATATAAATCACATAAAATAGAATATAATAAATTTTATGAAATAATTAATAATAATTTTTTATATAATTAATAATAAATTATATATAATTAATAATAAAATTTTATTAATTTAATACATAAAATAAATAAAAAAATTATTTGTCGCAGTTGTAACTTGAACAAGTCACAACAGTGACTTTTTAATTGAACATGATTTCTGTTTTAAGATTTTAAGGGCTGTTTGATTCCACTTCTGTTTTTTATTGTTGTTTTTTGTTTTTCTTTCCTATTTTTAGTTTCTGTTTTTTCCTTAAAGAAACGAAAACTTGTTTGGTTAAGATTTGTAATATAAAAACTGAAAAACAAAAATCTGTTTGGTTGAGATTTATAATAAAAAACTAAAAACAAAAACAAGTTTGGTTTTATCATCTTGTTTCTATTTTTTTATAATTATACACTTATGTTTAATAATTATAACATAATACAATATATTTTTAAATAATTAATTATCATTATAGCTAAAATTAAAATATATGCAAATCAAATATTATTAAAAATTACATATTAATTATATATAATAAAATTACATAGATTAGAAATTATATTAAGTCATTATAATCAATATAATATGTCTACCATGCTATAATTATTGAAAACATAATAGTACTATCATTTACAAAAAGAAACATAAATCAATTAGAAATAATATAATTACTCCACATTTGTCTAGCAATTTCTTCTCGCTTCCAAGACATATCTCGAAGTTGTGCTGGAGAGATATTATACTCCACTTGAGAATTTACATCCTCATTTTCACTGTCTTTATTTTGTTCTTCGTTTTTGATGCAACTGTCAAATAATTCATCGCTTTGTCCATAAATTCTCATATAGTTGTGTATAACATAACAAGTAATAACGATGTATTTTTGTTTCTTCATATCATAGCTCAGCATGTTTTTAAGTATAGAAAATCTTACTTTTAGACCGCCAAAACATCTTTCAATAATATTTCTTAATGAAGAATGTTTTTAGTTAAGCAACTCCTGTGGACCTTGAGGTCTTCCTCTGCCTCTTTAACCTTGCAAATGATATCTTTCACCTTGGTATGGTGAAAGAAATTCAGGCATATTAGTGTAGCCCAAATCAACCAAATAGTACTTGCCTAATATATACAGAACATAATATTAAAAAAATATTAAAAATGAATCATAATTACTATGTTTATTTAAAATAATATATTAACTTATAGAAGCATAGGAAATTGATTTGCTAGATTTTTCATTGTTTCTAAAAGAATTCGAGAGTGATTTGTAGTACCTTCACATCCAGCCATTACATATGTGAAATGCACATCAAATGGGCAAAAACACATAATATTTTAGGTTTGATTAATTCTTTTGCCCCTGTTTGGTATTTATTCATTGGTCGGACCATGTGCATCAATATGTGTACCATCTATTGCTCCAACACAATCCTAAAATTAAAATATATATTAAAGTAATTATTAATCATAAGAACATAATTAAAATAGTAATTAAATATATAAATGTACCTGAAAATATGGAAAGAATTTTGAATTTTGTTTAATCTCAGGAGGTTTATTAGTAAAAGATGGTAGAGTAATGAATCGTTTTGCAAGACGATTAACTGCATATAAGACTTTACAAAAGTACTTCGAAACTGTCTAAGTCGAATGTTGAAAGCGTTCTGCATTGACTCTAGTTATCTCACTATGCCCTATAGTCATCAAGAAAATTACGACTTGTTCCTCCACAGTCTAATGACTTGTTGCCTTTAAGTCTCCTAAACTGTTCAACTCATCACATAAGCTCAAACAGATTATCTTTGTCATTCTTAAGTTTTCATAAATCCTTGTAAGATTTCCATTCAAAAGTTTCATTATCCAATCATGACCTTGTAGAGCAGAAGTTCTACATGGTTACTTTTGTAAATGAAAATATTTGTTCTCTCCCCCAGCTAGAGAAATAATAATTACCTTCTTACGTTTATCATCAGAATCTGATTCAAAATCTGATAAGAAATCCATGTATCTACAATGACAACATTAAATAATTAATATAACATTCAACCAAAAAATTTAACCGAATGTAGACAAAATATTCGTACATTAAGTTAAATATTCATACAACTCACAAACTTAAAATGATCGAACTATGAAATAATGTTTAAAATAAAAGTGCCAAATTAATAAGAATTCAATATGCAATAAAAGAAAATATAACTAAAGCAACTAATCCAATGCAACTTCCTTATATTTGTCATCTTCATAAAAATATCCCTAGAAAGTGGAGAATCATTTAAAGCCTTTATAACTTTTCCATATTGCACACCGTCAACACCCAATTCATTTAAGGACTTCATACATTCCATCATTATGTTACACTCTTGAGATCTACTCTCTGCAGTGGATGATGTTTCACTCGGTTTTTTGCAAATAAATCATTCTTCCTTTTTGATTGTTCACCAAAGCACAACCAAGGCCTCTTCTACAATGTTAGAATGTGTCTTCTTTGCCTTCTTATTCTTAGGAGATTTTTTTCTCTGAGATATAGAACTTATATCTTGATCTTCTTTCTCGTTATACGAGTAATGTTCATCTTCATCATTTTCATGTTCCTCTTCTGTACTATTCGATGGAGATTTAGTTGATAGATGTGCATGCACACCAGTTGCAATAGTATCTCTAAAAATATGATACAAGTCTAAAATTCCTTACATCCTTGTTTTCTTGAAATTGTGAGCCATTTTATGAACCTATAATGACAAAAAATGAATATGAGAATAAATATTATATAATATGATATAATATAAAAAAGACATATTTTACCTTAAATAGATTTTCCCAACATTCATTTGTAGCATTAACTTCACCAGTAAAGGAGTTGTAGCCAATTCCTAATTCTTTCAATAAGTTCATGAAATTCTTCAATCTAGCCCTTAATCTATTATACTTATGCTTCAATTGAATATCAGTATACTCCTTATTGAATTTTATTTGAAGCCCTGCCTTAATATTCTTCCAACCAGATTTGAAAAAGGTAGTAGTCATTCAATTTCCCTTCTTCACTTCATCAACCATCAAGGAGATTAAATACATCTCTATCGTATCATTCCATAACCCATCTTTTTCATTTATTTCTGCACAATCATTTGAATCGTTCATATTGTTCAAATCTTCCATCACTAAGTGTAACCACATATAAGTGACATGAATTATAACAATTTCTACAAAGTATTAAATGATAAACATGGTTCAAAATAAACATGAGACAACTATATTAAATGCTAAATTGCATCAAGTGCATGAAAATTATTGAACAAAAATAAAGGTGTAAATTTGATTCTATAGAATAAAAATAAATATGTAAATTTAAACAAATTCATAACATGGGAATAGTAGATTGGGAATATGCGTGTAGGAATTGGTAAAGTAGATGTTGCATATACATACAACAACATAGAATTTACACATGCATCAATTTCATCACCTTCTATTCCTAGTCATCTCCAACTAAGAATGCCTTTGAAATAAGAATTTGTTGTTATCGATAGAAATCACTATTGTCAAACGAGTATAACAACAAAGCTTCATTAAGTGCAATGCAACAACATCGTTGCTACCTGATCCTGGACGATTATCAGAAAGTATACAAGTTGATCCATATGGTTCCCTTTATAAAGGGCAGTATATAATGAAACTTGAGCAACCTATAGAATTAGCATAAAGCCATTTTTTTCACAGAAGGTGGGAAAAGAAGTTTAGGGTGTGAGGATTTGTCTTAGCGTAGATCTTAAAAATTGATGAAAGAAGAAATCCTGCCTACATCTTATCTCTTGAGCGATACGATGAGAACTTAACTGCAGGCCAAATGAACTTCTATTTGTGATCCTTTGCACTTGCCATTTCTTTACCAACTAGAACCATCAAGAAAAGGCTCCAATGCGTCTTGCTTACCATTAATATAGAATTCAATAACTGCTCTCATTCTAGGAAGCTTATCTGGATGGTAATTTATATGAACAATTACAGTCTTTATTTTATTCAGTGTAGCATCTTTCCTCACTGTCTTGAAAAGTACCTTACTGTTTATGAACATTAAGAAATCCATAGTCCTCCTTGCTGCATGAAGCCCGTCATACCCAGGATGTGAAGGAAAAAAGAGCTCCTCATTATATCTTAATAAATTCAAATAATATATTAAAAATAGTAATTGGGAGTTAGCAAAATTTCTAGGAAAATCTTGCATGATTGTGCTCCAAAGTTGTCCAATATTTTGTTTCAAAGGAACACCCTTCATTCTCAAAAGACAAAAAAGGAATAAAGTGTTACGTGTAATCCTCAATCTACTTCGAGATATTGTTAAAAAAACTATTCTTTTTGGCTTCTGGACATATCATTGCTTTAGAACAAGACATGTATGATCTGTCTGGTTCTAGTTAACAAGACATGATGGTGAAACGATGATAACCTCCTGGTGAAATGACAAGTAACGCAGTAACACAACATTGAAGCAAGTAACGCAGTAACGTAGCAGTGAAGTAACGAAAGTAACGTGTTATGCAGCAGTGAAGTAACGCAGTAAAAGCAATGAAGTAACATAGTAGTGGAGGAATAGCAGAAAAATAATAACAAAATTGAAGAGAGATACGAAAGCAAGCACATGTAATGCAGGAGTGGAGAGATACGAAAGCAAACACATATAACAAATACATGGAGAATTCATAGGAACAAAATAACAGAGTAACAAGCAATAAAAGCAAACACAAACCTGGAGCAATTGTCAGAAAAATCATAGCAAGGCCTTAAGATGCAGAAGAGTCGGTATAGAAACTGATTTAGAATACAAGAAAACCTATTTTAAAATCTTACAAAAATGTCTTTTTTAAGTTTCTGTAAACTTGTTGTAGTTTTTTTATTTTCAGAAACTAGAAACAACAACAATACTCATCAAAGTGTGTTTTAATGAATTGTTTATTTTTTTATAAAAACCACAACGAAAAACGGAAAAAAGAAACATAACCAAACAGGCCCTTAGTATTAAACCTCCTGAAACAACCATTTTATTATACATTACATTTCATTTTATCCATCTTCCAAACAACATTTCACTACATTACATTATGAACCATTCCATTCCTCCCAAACAACTTTTAATTACATTCCATTTCATTATAAATCGTTCTATTCTGTTCCATTACATTCCATTTCAGTCCATTAATTAACATCCAACCAAATAGGCCCTTAGGGATTTATTAATGAAATGGAATGGAATATGATATTATTCCATCATTTGGGAAGAGAGTTTATAATAGAATGGAATGAGATGAGATGAAAGAGGAGAGTTTTATATAACATTTCATTCCATCGTAAAGAGTAAAAATTAGAAACCTCCGATTTAGGGAGTTTAGGATGAAATATAAAATGATAAATATACAGTACCTAATATACCCTCAATAATTTTTCATAATCCAATTATACCCTCCTACCCTTGTAACAAGCAAGACAATACATCCATTGTGTTAGGCATCGGTAATTGATTGAAGCAGAGGAAGAGCATCGTCCCCAGGTAGTAGTGGATGAGCATTATCGTCGGTCAGGTAACAGCAAACACATATGCATTTCTGGGCTTTCGTGCATGGAACCATCATATTTTACATGTTGCTTTAGTAGTATTTGATAAAGTTTGGAACTTTGGTCAGAGGATAACAACAATAGCTTCTTCGATCTCTTGTCTGAAGAGATCGAAGAAGTTATTTCTTACTTCACTGATCTGAACCCACTTAACAAAAGTCTTTTTCTTTGGTTTGTAAGTCATTTTATATTATGGAGTCGAAGCATAACAAATCTCTTATTACCGTCTTTTTCTTTGGTTTGCAAGTCATTTTATATTAAGCCTCTTTGCCAGAAACACCTTCAAAGAGCCCTCAATAGATATCTAAATATGGCCCATTTCGATCTGTCTCTATATCCTCGTGTGGATGACAGTTAATTGACTAGAGCAATATAACAACACAATATAGGATAGAAAGAAGAACGAGTGTGAGAACTAGAACTCATTTTTTAAAAGTTTTTGTTCCTAATAATGAATAGAGTTGCATAACCCATCTTAGGTTTAATATTCCCAAATTTCAATCCTCCAGTAATGGATCTCAACTAGGTGAGTTGACTCAGACCTTCTACCGCTCTGCTATAGCTTAGTTTATGATTTAGATTTTTTTCTTATATCTTTAGCGTTGGATTTCTAGGTTAGCTTTATGTTCTGGATTTTTGTCCATATTTATTTCGTGTGTGTTTCGCGGGAAAACGACATAGATTGTTGATAGAGAGTAATAAATATAAACGATCCCTTCAAAAGAAATTGTGGAAATCACACGTACGTTTTTGGTTGTGGTCAACTCAAGAAACATATTCCAAAAATTAAAAAATTGATTTGTGCATAATTAGGCCTTAGACGTGAGGTAAAATGAAAAATAGAATAAATAGGATAAGGATTATAGTGACTGCATAGTTCCTTAACGAAATAGATATAAGAATCCCCTTTCTTTCAATTTGGCTAAGTTTAGTTTAGTTTATATGGATTCTATGGACAACGTTAATTGTTAGCTTTTCATTCCTATAAAATATATGATGCTTTTAGCTTTACATATCATAACTATATGCTGGAAATTTCACTAATCTATCATCATCACATGATTATAGACTTGATTTGCGAGCAATATATTGTGTTACTTGATTTGTGAACATAATGCCTTATTGGCCTTTTATAGTTTAGTTCGTTGATATGTATGTGATAGTTCACTAGTCAACAAAAAAAAAGTCTATCTTTAACATGTTAATATGGTATGGATCAACATTTCATTCACTCTGTTGTTTGTGCTTACCGTATCTCCTTGTCTATTATCTGTATCTCACTCATTTTATATGTTGTGTGTTGTCTATATTTAGGGTGTTTTTCAATCCATCTCATTGTCGTCTTTCTTTTTGCATCCGAGACTTTCCTTGAAATTTTCGTGTGAGAATGATTCAGATTTCCCTCAGCTTGAAGCTTCCCTTTAATGTCGCTTCTTGTTGTTTTGATAACATTATATATAAATGAACATATCTATGTCATATTTGATTTATTTTGATTTGCACAATCTAAAAACTACTCCTAATTTTGTTTTTTAGACATAAACGATGAAGGTAATCGAATGAATAATGAAATTATCAATTTGATTCGTATGCATCAATTAGTGTTTGTTCATGTTGCATGCCTTATAGTCTATTGGCGAGTGTTATGAAAGAGACATGCGGAAGACAAATTTCAAATGCTTACACCATCGGAGAGATCACAATCAAGGGAGAGTATCATACGAAGAATTTTATTTCAATAGGAGAAATATATTTAGAATGCAGCCTAAACCATTTGTTGAATTGTTTGATTTATTAGTTGGAAAAGGTGTGCTTCGACCCACTGTGAACACAACTGTTGAAGAACAAGTGGTGAAGTTTCTATACATATTAGGGCATAAAGTTACCAATCTAGAGATTCCATTCTTTTGGAGTAGATATGGGAAAGTGTAAGTCTTCATTTTCATAGTGTTTTGAAAGCAATTATAGAGCTAAAAGACATCGTTCTAAGACAACCAGACGAATTAGAAACCCCATCAAAAATATTGAACAGTAGTAGATTATACCCACATTTTAAGGTGATTTTCTTTTCTTAACTCAGTATGATTATATTAAACACACATAACGTTTCATTATAATATAGTTCAATGTTAGGATTGTGTTAGTGCAATTGATGGTACACATATTCGTGTCAAAGTACCTACGCAAGATGCTCCTAGGTTTCGTGGGAGAAAGGATTATCTAACACAAAATGTGTTGTGTGCTTGTTCTTTTGATATGGAATAACATCCAAGTCACGAATTATGAAAAGTGCACTAACCAGGTAGTACGCACTTAAAATTCCCCAAAGTAAAAATAGGGATCAATACTTATTAATTAATAAATACCATAAATTACATTTTGACATAGTTTTATTCATCATAGGAAAATACTATCTTATTGATGCTGAATTCATGTTAGAAGTGGACTTATGACATCATATAGAAGGGAACAATATCAGTTGAAAGAATATTTAAGGAATCCTCCATGAAATGCTCGTGAATTATTCAATCATTGACATTCATCGATGTGTAACGTTATCAAAAGGGCATTTTGTGTGTTGAAAAAATAGTTCCCTATTATAGTATCCACCACAAAACCAACATATAGCACTCAAACCCAAAAGAAAATTATTATGACTTATGTCATTTTGCACAATTTCTTAATTGGTGCAGACCCAGATGATCCATTCCTTAATGAAGAGTACGATGAAGGGGAAAATGATAACCAAAATGACTATAAGAATGAGGATGAAGATGATGCACACAGTGGGGAAATCATAAGAGATAACATCGCTGCTCATATGTCGGCTGATTACATTTTAGGATAGATATTGTCGCATCACAATAAGTCTATGTCTTTTATGATTTTTTATTGCTTTAAAAACATTTATTAGCTACTTTTATCTAAATATGACATAATTTATTGGTGTTCTTTATATTTTCATATGCAATTGTCTCTTTGTAATTCTTATTCATTATTTTCACAATTTGTTTTACTGTTCTTGCCTTTTATATTATTTGGAATTTGTAACATACAGAATGCCACCCCGAAGATAGTCGTGCATTTGGAATCAAGCTATAGATGATGCCTTGGTTGATTGCATACTTGCACCAGCATTGACAAGGCAATCGAGCTGGTGGGAGTTTCACAACTCATTCACTTGATACAGTTGAAGCTAAACTAAAGGAAAAATTTCCTAATAAAGGAATCGATAAGGAAAAATAAAAAATCGCAATAAGATTATCAAAAGCAAGTGGATTAATGTTTTGATTTTTTCCTCAAATGGAGGTAGTGGATTTGCATGGAGTCCTGTAACAAATATATGAAGTGCTAAGCTAAAAGTGTAAGAGAGCTTGATCCAGGTGAATTTGTTTATTATTTTGTTAGAAAAAATATAATATATGCTATGATTTGTAATATTCATGAACTTGTTTTTGTAAGAGGCTAAACCAAAAGCTGCTTCATGGAGAGAGAAGCCTATTTATAACTATGGGAAGTTGGTGGAGATTTATGGTCGTGATAGAGCAACTGGGCAGCATGTTGAAAAGATAAGAAATAGGTACACCATTTTTGTCAAAAGTGGATTTTTGAACACCATGGATGACAATGATGAAATGTTGTTTCACAATAAGTTAAGTTTTGGAGACAGTGTAATGATGGATGGTGATCGTACTGAATGTCCAATTAGAATCCCAGCTCAATCTCAAAGTGCAAACCTAAATGTATCTAGGAAAAGAAAAGACAGGGTATCCTCTGATTGTGGTGAAGATGTCATCAAAGATGGACTTAACACAATTACTGAAGCCATTATAAAATCCATTTCATTATTGGTTAAGCCACTTTCGATTCCAAAAGAAGAACTATATAATCATTTGGTGGAGTTGGAATTAGAAGGTTTAAAATTGTATGAAAGTTATATTTTTCTTGTTCGTAGGCCTGATGAGGTAAGGGCATTACTTACTGCACCAGTAAATATACTTAAGAGTATGTTGGAGTTTGTGATGTCTTCTAAGGAATAGTAGACGATATTGTAATTGTTACTATATCTTAGGAGTATTTTGATGACTTAGTGTCTTTTAGATATTGCCGTTTAGTATGTCTCAGCTTTTTGTACACCCTATGTATGCTATATCTTAGGAGTATATTGAGGCATGAATACTTATCTCAACTTTTTGTACATTATATCTTATGTTTATGTCGAGACACGAAAATTGATCTCAACTTTTTGTACACTCCACAGTCCTACATTACTGTGAATTAAACATAAACATTTTTTTGGATTTTAACTACAATGAAACTGTTTCTTTTTCTCAGTTTTCATGCCTACATCTATTGTTAAACTTTGGCTCAAACTTTGTTTGAGTATGCTTAGAAGAAGTTTGGTTATGTGTGATGATGGATCTTTTGTACAACTTGTTAGTAGTATGCCCTAGGCCAATAGTCATATGTGACTTTTATACTAAAATTCTGACTTATTAATAATATATTATGTGATATTCTTTTATATATGCATGTATATTGTTTATGTAATGTGATTTATATTCCATGAATAGTATTAGACTTATGTCATTAAGTGTATGACTTGATAGTAAAACCATAACCATTATAATACTATTCTAAACTGTCTCTGGTCGATCATTATTGGTGGAACAATAATGAATTAAGGCTAGTATGTGTTCTGATTGATGATCACGTTTTACTGATCATAGATATGAGTTATCAAATCAGATACATAGATATATATTGGAGAACATATATTGGACCGACCTATATAGAGAACACTATATGGTTTTATGTCATTAGTGATTATTAATATGGTTTGACTTTAGTCCTTTGGCCTGAAGTCATCATGGTTCTTTACATAAGGAATTCATTGTTTTGACATTAGACTAAGTTATCTTTAACTGGATAATAAGTAGTCTTATGTTGGACATTAAATGAATCATACGAAAGGATATGAATGATGTAGATGGGATTTGTACCTCTCTTAAATGAGAGAGATATCATTTGGGCCTTTTGATAAGTGTGACTGAAGAAATGCATGGACGTGCTCAAATGAATTGATGAGGAGTCATCAATGTCATTTGTTATAGTCAGTCAACTTGGGAATCAAAAAACTATGATTAATCAAAGGTTGATATGTACCATGCCTTGTGATTAATCTTGATATCGTGTTACAAAGGGACTGAGTTTGTAACCATAGTTATAGGTTAAATCAGATTACCGATCCTCATTTGATTTGAGTAGTCATAATGTCTTGCTAGAGGCCGCTTATGACTTATGGGCCTTGAAGTGTGATCAAGCCCATTGCCAGCATCAAATGAGCCTACAGGGTCACACACAAAAGAGTGATATGATTTGTGGATATATTTATTGGGTTAGTTGAATTAAGTTGTCGGGCTTTTATTATATGAGATATAATATGGGCCAAAACTTATTGGGCTTCCATAATCCTAATAGGTTTAGGATTATGATATTCTTATTCTTAATAGGAATAGGGATTAGGGTTTCTCCATAAATAGAGAACTTATATCGCATTAGAAGACATACGAAAACCCTAGCCACCTAGACCTAAACGTTCGTTCCTTTTTTTAGAGAAAAATTGTGCGGCGTTCTAAAAAGTGTTTTAAGAACGTGCTAGCACACATTAGCCGCTGCCCAGATCATTCATCCTCGTGTGGATTCCGGTAGAGGACGTTCATGTGCTACAGCATCTACAAATATGAAAAACAAATACCAATCCCCGTCAAAAGGTGATTTCGTACATGTTGTGAAATTTCGGTTATACTTCTTGTTGTGTAGTTTCGGCTAACTAATGCATAAGATACGAAGTCCTATGGTCCATTCCGCTGCGTATTATGAATACCTGGGCCATAGGCGATCCAACACAACTGAGGGGTTTGCATCACAAAATAAGGAAAGCCACATATATTGTATTAGGCTGAATTATTTCTATTAACAACTGAATTTTGCATATGTATTCTCCATTTTCATATTGGTCTCATTTGCAAAGCAAAATAAAAGAGGTCTACAGTACTTTCATCTGGGCAGATAAGTTTCATACTTGCTTATATGGTGTAATGCCTTAAGGTGTTTACAACTCGAACAAAAAGAAAATGTTATGACAATAATTTTTATGCCAAAGGTGTAGACGTTTTACCTATCAGAACCTAAGGACCTGGATTAAGTAATAAAACATTTAATGATGTCTATAGTTACATATAATTAAATTCTTAACTTATCTAACATTATCTTCTGGTTAAATGATTATAATTAAATAAATATCAAAGCCTTATACCAAAATTAAATTCCAGCTTCAAAAAGTATAGTGTGTAACACCTCCTTACAGTAGGGTACGCACCGGAACACCCGTAGATCATTCCGGTACATATCCTATGATAAGGGAGCGCTACGTGCGATCACTACAGTAATCCATATGGCATCACATCAATTTGAATAATTAAAGAAGTAATTGTAAATCACAAGATTTTTAAAACCAAACTCTTCCTCTTTTCATTACTCAAAA
>JANZXR010000145.1:13922-53907 GCA_027575705.1 Erythroxylum echinodendron | reverse complement strand
AGTTTTGAGAAGATAATCCAAAAGTGATCAAGGTGTTATCTCTGGAAGATAACTTACGTAGTAAGATATTCTGCATGTATGAAAGTAACAGCTATAGTATCAGAGCAAGCATGAATAATCATGTATGAGGAGTTAGGCTCTGGAAATGGGGCCTAACAGATGTGGTATCAGAGCATGAAAGCAAGTCTAAGTTAGACTCCGAAATTGGGGTCCGACAGTGGGATGTTATAAGGATCTGCAGAGGAGATGCCCACATCATAATCTACGTAAAGAGTTCTTGTTGCAGACATTTTACAACGGAGTGAACCCACATACTCGAGGTACCATTGATGCAGCATCGGGAGAATCATTAATGAGAAAGACGGTTAATGAAGCAGAAGAGCTAATAAAGGAGATGGCTAGCAATAGCTGCTTATAGGCTAGTGAACGTAGTAGGCAACCTACAAATTTTAGGGAACAGAAGGGAGTTGTCGCTATCGACCAAATGATAGAAATGCAAGCTAAGATCAATAATTTGACACGACAACTTAGTAATATGAAGGTGTCATCCTCAGCTTCAATGAAGGCTGCGCAATTTAAATATGAGCTATGTGGCCAATTGGATCATGATACGGTAGACTGCTATCTGATGAGAGATGATAACCTGGAGTAATTAAATTACATGGGGGGACAATTTAAATACGGAGGGGGTAATAATCCCTATTCCAACACCTATAACCTTAGGTGGACAAAACACCTAAACTTCTCCTAGTCTAACAACAGCGGAGGGCAGTTTAGTTCCCAAGGACGATCAAGCTTCCAACTGAACAAACTAAGCTCAATGGAAGCTAAGTTGGATAATATTCTTAATAAGCTTGGAACTTTGGATAATGCGCAAAAGAAGTTAGAAAACAAATTTCAGCAAGTCACTGAAAGTCATGCATCTTCCACACATAATTTAGAAGTCCAAGTAAGTCAAATGATAAATGTTTTTTCTATGCAGAATGTCGGAAATGTTCCTAGTACTGTAGGAACAAATTTAAGGGAGCAATTAAAGGCCATCACACTCCGAAGTGGGAAGGAATTGAACCACCCACAAAGACAATAAAGTAGCAAGACCAGCCAGCTGAGAAGAATCAAGAAAAGGAGAAGGAAATGGACATGAGTGAGTACCCTCCCTACGTTGCACCTCCACCATATCAACCTAAGATTCCTTTCCCTTAGTGACTATAGAAGAAGAAGTTGGATGAACAATTTGCAAGGTTTGTGGAGAAGCCGAGGATGCTCTATATAAATCTCTCGTTTATTGAAGCATTAGAACATATGCCTAAATATGCAAAATTTTTAAAAGATGTTCTATCGAAAAAGCATAATTGGAAAAATAATCAAACGGTGACCCTAACTGGTACTTGCAGCTCCATAGTCACCAGTCAAATGCCTTCAAAATTGAAAGATCCAGGAAGTTTCACAATACCTTGTGTGGTTGGTGAGTTGGAGTTTATGAAATGTTTATGTGATCTAGGAGCTAGCATAAATCTTATGCCTCTTTCAATATTCAAGAAGTTGGGACTTGGAGGAGAGGTCAAACCTACATACATGTTAATTCAGTTGAATGATCAGTCCATTAAAAGGCCATTGGGAATAGTGGAAGACATGTTGATGCGAGTGGATAAGTTCATCATTGCATTAGATTTTGTGGTTTTGGATTTTGAAGAGGATAAAAACTGCCCGCTAATCTTGGGGTGACCATTCATGAACACCAGAAAGGCTATAATTGATGTTCACGAAGGTAAGTTGACACTGCGGTTGAATTTAATATGAATAAAGCCCTGAAGAATTCGACAACAAGTAGCACATACATGAAGTGGAAATCATGGATCAAACTGGACGAGAGCGGATTGAGAGTTACATAGCAAAAGTACAAGCACTGGAAATAGAAGCTGACAATGAACACTAAATCTTTGAAGTGATGGAAGATGATGAGATGGAAGAGGTAGATGTCTCAGAACATCAAGACAGGTTAGTTCAAACTGAGGTACGTACACCACCATCTTCAAAGAAACGACCGATATTAGAGATTAAGCCCTTACCCACACACCTCAGGTATACCTACCTTGGCGAAGGTCAAACTCTACCTATAATAATCTCCAATCAATTAAGTGAAACACAAGAATGCCAGGTGGTGGAAATTGTGAAGAAACGAATGAAATCCGTCGGATGGAAAATTGCTGACATTAGAGGGATAAGCTTGAATGTCTGCATACACTGAATAAACTTAGAAGAAGGATGTAGAACGGTGCGTGAGCGTCAATGGAGATTACCCTAACATGAAGGAAGTGGTTAAGAAGGAGATCATAAAACTCTTGAATGCAGGGATAATCTACCCTATCTCAGATAGTGAATAGGTTAGTCTAGTGCAATGTGTACCCAAGAAAGGAGGAATGATGGTGATAGAGAGTGAAGTAGAGAAGTAATTTCCACAAGAACAGTCACATGGTAGAGAGTATGTATAGATTATTGTAAGCTCAACTCAGCGACTAAGAAAGATGACTTCCCTTTCCCGTTTATTGACCAAATGATAGAAAGGGTAGCTGGCCATTTGTTTTATTGCATTTTAAATGGATATTCGAGCTATAATCAGATTTTGGTATACCCTTATTATCAGGATTCCCTATGGAACCTTCGCATATAGACGAATTTCATTCAGACTTTGAAACATCCCAATAACATTTCAGAGGTGCATGATGTCAATCTTTGCTGATATGATAGAGGATATAATAGAGGTGTTCATGGATGACTTTTCGATCTTTGGAGATTCCTTTGATTCATGTCTAACCAATCTGAATAAAGTCCTTCAAAGATGTGAAGAATCACATTAATGTTAAATTGGGAGAAATGTCATTTCATGGTACAGGAAGGGATTGTCTTTGGGCACAAAATTTATCATCGAGGATTAAAAGTCGATAGAGCGAAGACAAAGGTAGTAGAAAAACTTCCAGCCCCAAGCAATGTAAAATGGGTGCGAGGATTTTTAAGTCATGCAGGATTCTACTAAAGATTTATTAAGGAATTTTCGCATATTGCATGACCGTTGACCAACCTCTTAGTTAAGGATATGCCCTTCGTGTTCAATGATAAGTGTATAAATGCATTCAATATTTTAAAAGAGGCATTAATATGAACACCAGTTTTATTTCCACCAGCTTGGACACTTCCATTTGAAGTTATATTCGATGTGAGTGACCCAGCCATAGGTTGCGTACTGGGCCAAAGGAAGGATAAAAAATTGCATGCAATCTATTATGCCAGTAAAACTTTTGTAGGACCCCAATTGAACTACACCATTACAGAAAAAGAATTGCTCACAGTGGTGTATGCGTGTGATAAGTTCTAACAGTACCTTTTAGGTTCAAAGGTAATTGTATTCACTGACCATATGGCATTAAAATACATCTTCAATAAGAAAGACGCAAAACCAAGGCTCATTCGCTGGGTGTTACTTCTGCAAGAATTTGATTTGGAGGTGAGAGATAAAAAAGGGGCCGAAAATTGATTACAGATTATCTATCCAGACTTGAGGAAGGAGAATACAAGCCAAGTAAGGATATTAATGAAAAATTTCCCGATGAAACCCTGAAGGTACTTGAGAGTTTAACGACACCATGGTTTGTAGATATCGCTAATTATATCGCTAGTGGTAAACTACCATCTGATCTCTCGTACCAACAAAGAAATTTTTTTTACATGTCTGCAATCGATACATCTGGGATGAGCCAATCTTATATAGAAATTATGTAGATGGATTAATGCGACGCTGCAACCCAGATGAGGAAATGCTAGATATACTTAAGCAATGCCATAAAGGGCAATATGTTGGGCATTATGGGGCCAACAAAATGACAGTCAGAATACTAGAGAGTGGATTTTATTAGCCGCAGTTATTTAAGGATGCACAGACCTATGTAACACAATCTAATCATTGTCAAAGAGTGGGTAACATCTCCAAGAGGGATGAAATATCGTTATCCAATATTAAAGAGGTAGAAGTTTTCGATGTCTAGGGCATTGATTTCATAGGACCATTTCCATTGTCAATGGGAAACATGTACATTCTGGTAGGAGTTGATTATATTTCGCATTGGGCCGAGGCAACAACATCTCCAATCAATGATAGAAAAGTGGTGCAAAAGTTCATTAAACGACTATTTAATTGGTTTGGAGTACCACGCATAATAATAAGTGATGGAGGCGAACATTTCTGTAACAAATCGTTTGATTCTCTCCTACAAAGATACAGCGTGCATCATCGAGTGGCTACACTTTACCATCTACAAACTAGTGGCCAAGTGGAAGTCATTGATTGAGAGTTAAAACGAATCTTGGAGAAGACAGTTAATAACTCTCGGAAAGATTGGGCAACTAAATTAGATGATGCTTTATGGGCCTACAGGACAACATTTAAAGCACCCATTGGAATAACCCTGTACAGATTAGTTTATAGGAAAGCTTGTCATTTTCCAGTCGAATTAAAACATAGAGCATACTGAGCAATTAGAACATTAAATTTTGACTAGAAAAAAGCCAGTGAAAAGAGACTTCTACAATTGGAAGAGTTTGAAGAATTCCGTCTTAATGCTAATAAAAATGTCAAACTTTACAAAGAAAGGGTCAACTCGTCTCAAGTAAAAAGAATTCAAAGTAGGAGACACTATTTTGCTATACAATTCTCGACTACAGCTATTCCTAAGAAAATTGAAGTCTAGATGGGGTGGCCCGTTTACAATAATTCAAGTTTTTGATCATGGGACTCTCCAATTGGAGAATAATAATAAGGAAACTTTTAAGATCAATGGGCATCGATGTAAGCTGTATTTTGGAGGAGAAATTCCCAAAGACAAGGAAGTGATTTCCTTATCTCCAACTAATTGAAACCGCCTTCCAGAAACAACGTTCAAGTCAGGGACCATAAACTAGCATCCTTAAGATATAAGTCTAACCCACAATTTTTTATTCAAATCTACTTTAGTTGTTTGTTGTTTAATGTCTAGTAGTTCTATTTTAATTTTATTTTTTATATTAGTTTTATTTTCATTTTATGTTTTGTCGTTAATTTTTCTGCTCTTCCTTGTTAAAAAAAAGTATGTGTATTTCTATCTTCACATTTCCATAATGCATAAGCTATGGGTGTTCTCTTCTCACATTGAGGACAATGTGTTGTTTAAGTGTGGGGAGGGATTCTGTGTTTTTATTTTATATATGACTTTGCATACCGTATGATAGCATTAGGTTGCATAATGTGAAATGTGTAAAAGTGTTAATGGCTCAGGTTTGAGTGAAATTCATTTAATTTTGGACAGAGTCTATTAAGTTATTAATAATCATTAGCATGAGAAATTAGTGAATTAGGGGGCCTTTGAATAAATATACAACATAATTAGGACTTAGTGTAAATTTAGCTCCCTCTAAGTTGTCACATTCATGCATAATTTGAGATCTTTTTGCTAAGTAGCTTAACTAGTATTTTTTTACATGGAAACGAATAGTTTTAAAAAAAAGTAAATACTGTTCTGCTGACCTTCGGGTTATGAATAGAGCTAGTAGCTAATTGAACCCGTGATAATAGCTGAGTAACAGGATCGACACGCATTACAAATGTGTGCCTTCGTGTAAAAAGGCTATAATAACGTTCCAACCAAGCTGTTAATAAATGACCTAGTCAAGTAACCAGATTGACATTCATCACCAATGTTTACCTCTAAGTAAAAGACTAAGTCTCGAAAAAACAATGTTTTAAATAAAAACATACCATTCCTGTAATAAGCTTGATTTTTTTTCTTTATGAAAATATACCTAGGAATGGTTACAGAGTCTGAGAGACCAAAAAATTATTAATATATGTGCACAATTAAAAAGGGTACATAAGTTAGCATATGGGTCTAGATTAAGTTATATATGTAGTCAAAGCCCCTAGACACCCATTTTTTTTGTTAATGATTTGATCTTATTCGAATCATTGTGTCCATGATTAAATTTATTTCATGAAGATTAGAGTCGTTGTTGCTTTATTGCATTATGTGTCTTTGATGTTACGTGTTTGTTTTTTTATTAGCTTGAGGACAAGCAAACATTTATGTGTGGGGATGTTGATAGTTGTGATTTGTATTGTATCTTAGGGTTAGATTTGATAAGTGTTTTAATGTCATTTCAAGTGTTTAGTATGCATTTAGGGTTTAATTAGGTTGGTTTTTTTGTTTAAGTGTTTTTATGGGTTAGTTTGAATGTTTGAGCTTAAATTGTATATTTTTAAGGTACCTTGATGTGTTTGCTAGTGTTGCAAGATAAACAGGGAAGAACGGAAAGAGTTAAAGAGTTTTCAGGCCAAAAAGCATAGGCCACAATCATGCACATAGGCCACGATCGTGACAGAAGAGGAAGAACCAGAAGCAGCCAGGCCACAATCATGCACACAGGCCGCGATCATGATAAAGACCGTCAATTCAGGCCATGATCATGGCAGGTAGGGCCACGATCGTGTACTACGTCGGGCTGACATAACAACTCAAGTTTTGGATGAATATTTGGACCGTTTCAACCTCGACTTTGACCGAGAGCCTCGAAGATATAAATAAAATATAATGTGACAACCAGCAGAGAGAAGAGAGGGAGCCAAGAGTTTAACAAAAAAGTTTCCATTTTGCCGATTTCGAGAGAAAACCTAGGGTGATACTGAGAGATTGAGGAAGGAGACAAAGGAAAAGAGACACAGTGAAGAGCTTGATGCAAAGTACTTCCATGAATAGGAGGTTTCCCACTGTCGCTGTCCTGAATTTCATTCCCTACAGTATTTCCAATATTTCAATTTTATTCATGTATATAATTGAAATAGGTGTTGGGATTTGTTTGGCTGAATGTTGAGTTGATGTCTAAACTCACCTTTGGATTTGATTCTTGATGATTAATGAAGTTTATTCGATTGTGCTTTTTATTGATTGGATTGTGTTTTAAGTCCTATCTTAATAACTTGGTGATAGACTGAGAGGGTGAGCTAAGTGAAAATAATCAATTTGGGCTAATGAGAGTTTAAATCAAATAGGTAGAATCGTGTAACAAGAGATTGAGCATAGGTTCCCAGTAGGTTAGTAGACAACTTTATATCTAATTTAGTTTTTGGGTCAATTGCGTATCAAGAGATCGGAATTCCCATAAATTGAATTAAGGTTTATCAATTAGGTTTGAGAATTATAACTCGAGAGAGAGTGATTCACCTTAGGACCGTCTAGGCCTGTTGATTTAATAATTGCATAATTGGTTGAGTTTCTTTAATTTCGAATTAAAATTCCCTTTCTCTCACTTGGTGATTTATAGGTTGATTTTGGATTTGGTTGTGTGATTGATTTTCTATTACTTTTAGCACTTTTAATTCTTACATCCGATCATCAATTGATTTACTTTTCTTCAGTAGTTGTTAGGTTTATGACTTAGCTGCTATTAGACTTAGGACTAGTTCCCTCCCTCGTGAGATCGACACTTTAGGTACTAGGCGAATGACCCGTGCACTTGCGGTAATTACCAAGGTTAAAAATATTGAAACTAGAGTATATAACCTTGAGTGAACATGTACTCGCCTATAGAATTAGATACAAAGGTGATTGGCTTTAGCAGTCTAAAGGCAATCACCTTTAACACTTTTGTACAAACTTTATTTTGATTAATAAAGCGAAAGACATTTTTCATTAATTTGATATTTGTATATGAATTGATATTGATCTTAAATCGAATTAATAAAGTCCATGATACAAAACATAACATGAAGGAGATCATGATGAGATCATGAAAATGAGATTCTATCATGTGCAATTATGTTAGTATCTAAATAATCCCTAGTCATAGGATTAATAAGACAGGACATTATTAATCCAGATAGACTAGCATATGTTATACTCTTTGATTTGATCAAACAATGGATCTTACAAACTGTAAGTATGAGATATTTAGAGTTAACATGTGGATACTTACTAAGGGTAGTAAGTACATTGGATGACCGTCTATAAGATTATCATATGGATGATCTATCGAATGTCAATGATTAATCTTATCATAGCAATGGTGCAAATATCCTTATACTTGAGGTATTTAAGGATATCTTCGATATTAATCTTATTCTTTAACATCTTTCCTTGTTAACTCAAGATGAGGTATCTCTTAGGTGGTGATTGGGTACGGATATTGGTATTCGAAGGTAATTAGGTAGCCAATAAAGGATTCACCACTCCTGATAGAAGGAGACGATACCCACGGCCTTTTGTCGGAGTCATTACTCATGAGTCTTTGGCTAGAGCAATTATGTGTCATGAAGAGAGTCTTCAATGATAGATAAGATTAATGAGATCTTGAGACAAGAACTAACATCACTTGGACTAGATGTGACGTAGTCAGTCTAGTGGAGTTAACACATAGCCTATACTCTGAACCAAATGGGATATAGTATGGTGAAAGAATAAATTGCACAGTAATTGTCTATGGAAAGGTTCATAAGTTAGATAATTAACTATTAAAGAGTTTGTATGTTAATCCATTTATATTATGGAAAATTGACACTATGAAACCCTTCATGATTTGATTGAATTAAAAGTTAATTCAAGTACCTAAAATAACCAGGAGCCTAAGAGTCACACGCATAAAAGATCGGATAAAAAACATAGTGTATATGGACAAATTTAAGTAGGCCCTAATCGTGACTCATAGGCCACGATTGTGGCCGAAGGCAAGATAGGCCACAATCATCGTGAAAGAGGGCTCGAATGGGTACATACACAAGGTTTTACCACTTCTTACATACTCAAGTGAGAGCATGAGGACTCTAGAAGAGTTCTAGAGTGAGAGAGAGGTGTCTTGAGTCTTGTTCTTACAATTCATGCAATTGTTGCATGAATCAAAGTGCATGCAACAAGATTCTTGATCTACCTTTTCATATTGAGCATCTACTAGAACTTATCTAGTTTGGTGCTCAATTCACCCTTTTACATTGTTTCTTCATCTTCTTTGCGTGTTCTTGGGTGATCAAAGAAGGGTTTGGTGTTTGCAACAACCCAAACAAAGAGAATAAACAAGAAAGGAGGAGAAACAAAAGGTACACAATGTTTTATATTTCATGTGCTTTATATATCCATGCATGCATATATGATTCTATGATTTTTGGGTTGTTATATTGTCAGAATCTAGATTCTGACACTTTCGCTGCATACACATGCAAGTGATGCATGCAATCATTTCAAACCCAATATACATTACGTTATATTCCATCCATCTTCTAAATAATATTTCACTATATTACATTATGAATCCTTCCATCATCCCAAACAACAATTTTTCAATATTACATCTATTTACATTCCATTCCATTATAAACCATTTCATTCCATTTCATTCTATTAAAAACTTTATGTCTAACCAAATAGGGCCTTAGGGTATGTTTAGTTGGGGTTTAATGTTTCATCTTTTGAGAGGAGGGTTTATAATGAATTGGAATGGAATGAGATAGAAAAGAAGGGTATTATATTACATCTCATTCCATCCTAAATAGTAAAAATGAGATACCTCTGATTTGGGAGATTTAGGATGAAATGTAAAATGATAAACAACTTTTCACTATATTAAATTATAAACTTTTTTTCCAAACAACATTTTACTATATTATATTATGAGCCCTTACATCACTTCCAAATAACAATTTTATAATATTACATCCATCTATATTCTATTTCATTATAAATCGTTCAATTCTATTTCATTCCATTAAAAACCTTATGTTTAACCAAACATTATAAGAACGAAAAAAGTAGGTTGATGATATATTATTATTGCATGGATAATATTTTGATATCTAGATTTCAGTGATTACTTTATACCCCTAAATGTGTGAGGAATGAAAGTCATTCCTTTCTTTTTTTAGTAAGATAATATAATTAACTAGAATATATTAAATAAAATTAAATATATTCTAATATAATTAATTAGAATATATTAAATAAAATTAATTATAGTTAAATATAATTAATTAAATATATTAAATTTTGATATAAAATTTTAACAATTTTTAGCAAAACAATATAATTAATTAAATATCATTAATTGGAATATATTAAAATTAAAAGTAGTTAATTAGAATAGAGTAAGTTTTGATATAAAAATTTAACAAAAATTTATTTTTTCCTTTTTAGCAAACAATATAAAATATAATTAATTAGAATGTATTAAAATTTGATTTAAAACCAAAAATAACAAATTTTTATTTTTTCCCCTTTTTTAGCAAAACAATATAATTAATTAAATATCATTAATTAGAATACATTAAACTTAAATATAATTAATTAGAATATATTAAAATTTGATGTAAAATAAAATTTTAATTAATTTTAATTTTTTAGAGAAACAATATAACAATTAAATCTAATTTATTAGAATATATTAAAATTGAATATAATTAATTAGAACATATTAAAATTTGATATTAAAAAAATTTAACTAATTTTTTATTTTTCCTTTTTAGCAAAACAATATAATTAATTAAATATCATTAATTAGAATATATTAAAATTTGATGTAATGCAAAAAAATTACCAAATTTTACTTCTCAAGATTTTCAATAAACCGACCACTGTCAATAGTAATGATAATTAGTCTTTCGTCCAAACCAACTATCATAATTATAATGATTATATTCATTTTCATTCCTTACTATATTCATTTTCATTCCTATTATCATTACCTCATGCGAACCAACCGCTCCCTTTCTAGATGATAATAACATATTCTATTAAGATATAAGTCTCCAAATGGAATCTTATAAATGGGGACCTTGGCATTAAAATTACAAACTCTTACTTTTTCTAGGTTAGAAGCCCAATATTAAGATTAAAGATTTAAGACAAAAATTGATTCTTATTTGGCATGCAATAATGTTATGAATATCGTATCTGATTTGGTACCAAGTTAAATTTTGGTTCAATATTGTATTAGTACCGGTCAATACCATATACCGTTTTGGGTAATTTTTTAAATTTATGAAATAGTCTCTGAAAATTTTAAAATTGCAATATATTCCATTAGTATATTGCACTGCATACTTCGTATTTTACATCAATCATGTCTCCAAAATTTATAATAATAAAAATTTAAAATAACAACAATTTATTTATTTTATTAACAATAATCTTCAAATATTTCACATATAAATAATAACCACAATTAATATAAAAAATCATTCAATCATTATAAAAATATAAAATTAAAAACAATACAAAGTATTTCAAATTTATCATATAATAAATAATAATTACATCAAAACATCAAATTAAAAAATAGTGAAGATCCTTAACTCTCTAAATATTACAATTAACAACAAGAATTCGTGGTAAGGAAACAACTAACCAGAAGTGAAACTTGAAATAAAAACATATATTATTTTATTTGCTATCAATTAAATATATATTATTTAATTATTTAATATATTAATTATTAATAAGAATTTAAATAATTTAATTTAATATTATATATTTAATTAATAAAAATTAATTATTACTAAAAATTATAAATAAATTTATATAATTTTAAATTTTACTTAATTTATAAAATTAATTTAATAATTATTAATAAAAATAATTAAATTTAAAAATGTTTAAAATATATAAATAATTACAATATATTTGAAATAAATATTAGTTTATAAATAATTTTTTAAAATTATTTATTTTAAAATAAAAATTTTATTAATAAATATTATATAAAGATTAAAATAAATTTAACTAAAAATAATTTATTTTAAAGATTTATTTAATATATCATTATTATTAGTAATCAAAAAATTATTTTATTTTCAAAATAAAAATAAAATTACAATAAATGTTTTTAAAAAATTAAAAATTGAATTTATTAAATAATAGTGATGAACGTAAAGAATATTAAAACTTCAGGAGAATAAGCATGCTCTCCTATAACAAAGGTGAGACAAATCGGCAACGCAAGAGTAAAATAAGCAAATACACTTGATTGACGCAGTGAGTAAACAGCAAGAAGGATTGGACGACAACCTATCAAAATTCAAAAGCACAAACAAGAAAGCATGGATGACAGTGTATCAAAAGCCAACGAAGGTTCTGAACCAAAAGAACTCGTCAAACAATAAAGTAGCAGTCAGTGATCCATAGACGTTTGTGATTAAAGTGTCGAATTGCTAATCCATTCTAGGGGTTATTCGGACCGAGGATTACCCCCACTCCTCTGCAAATCGATGGTTAAAATTTTCCCAATTAGGGTTGGGATATTCAGAGTCGATGAATGCGACTTCTCGTAACGATCGAGCCAAAGTTGAGAAAATTCTATCTGAATGCATTTATGCTAACTCAAGCTTCTTTTAATCGATTATTTCATGCTGTACTAAGGAGGTTCAAGAAAAGAGAAGGGGGCAAGAGGAGGAGGAGGTGGCTGTTTTTTTTTTTGACAAAAATGATTTTCTTATTTTTCAAAATTTATGACACAAGTTGATATTTTAAATATTGGCTAATATGGTACAAAATATATATCACTGCCTTGTATACATAAGATACTCTTAGTCTATGTTTGGTAACTAGAAATAAGGACACGAGAATATATACGCACGCTGCTTTCTTTAATTTTTGCTTGTTTAGTTGTTAGTAATTGATAAGATAAGGACTAACATATCTAGAATAGATTTTAAATTATCCTGAATTTTTATTACCAAGGTAGATATGGGTGTAGCCTGGAATCAGGAACAACTAATAAACTTAAGCAACTAAAACTCTTTTTTTCTTCTCTTTTTCTTTATGTTTTGTTTCACTATTCTTGTCTGATTGCTTGTTAACATCGTAAGTTACTGTACTTAATATATTTAATAATTTATTTATTTTATTTAAATAATTATATATCATAAAATAAGTTCATTATGGGTTTTTTTAATTTTATTGTAATAATTTATTGAATCATTAAAAATAATTTTAATTAATTATTTATTGAATACAAATGCTTTATTAATTATTAATAATATAAAATATTTTAATTATTTATTTACAAAATCAATCACATAATAATCAAATATAAGTAAAAATTGTCATTGCTATTCTTTATATTTGATACTAAACTCTGGTATAACTATTAACTTTCATAATCTCATTTATAGTATTTGCATACTAAATACTCATTCCAATTCCTACTTTTCATTCTCGTTCCCATTCTTTTATTCTGATTCCTTCATTATTAGTTACTAAAGATGAATCTACAGTTAATTAGAGAGTTTTATAAGGAATCTCCTATGCTCAGATGAATCTACAATTACTATAAAAAGAGTTGGCTTTGCTAGAATACGAGTTTTAATAGAGGCTTCCAAAGATCTCCCTAAAATGATACCCATTATGAGAATGGATGAGAGGGGAATACTATTTGAGGAACAATTGATTGTCACCTATAACTGGAAGCCAGGAAGCATTTAACTAAAATAAACATGGGTCTCACAAGGAGTATTTTCAAGAATGGAGAAGTTAGTGAACTGATCCAAGTGGATGATAAAAAGGTAGAGGATATAATTCTAAATGAAAATATGAAGTGTAGTTGAATATAAATGATATACTAGATAGGGAAGGAACATAGGACTTAATACAATCTGCATAAGTAAGGAAGAGAATGATGACAATTAGATTATTCAATCTACACCTAGGACTTCCCAGAGGAGTGAAGCAGAGATTGAACCTAAATCTACACCTCAAGAAGTTTTAAATTTGAAGAAAGCATTGGAAGAAGCATATTTGGGCTCTAAATTTGTGAGAGTGACAAGGAGGCGCTCTAAAAGGAAGAAGAAGTGTCCTACTAATATGAAATGTTAGAGGGCTTAATAGATCGAATAAAGAAAGAATGGTTGCGAACTACATTCTTGAATATAATCCTTTTTTAATAGGTATCCTAGAGACCAAAATAAAGGAGATCAGTAGCATTAACAAGTATTTTTTAAAGGATAACTAGGGATACCTTTGTAATTATAACTACCACTATATTGGTATAATTATTGTGGCTTTTGACTTTAGAGAAGTTTAAGTTCAGTCTATCTTAACTGAACAACAAATGATCCATCTTCAAGTGAAAAGGAAGATTATAAATGTAAGTTTCCTGTAACATACCACTCCCATAAAGCATATACCCGACATACCAAAGGATATTTAGGAACATACTCTACGAAAATGACATGTTAAGATGGTTAAATCAATTCATTTGTAGTTTTTAATCCACCATTTTTACCTTTTTATCCATCGCACATAACACAAAACATTCCAATATCATTGTTCCATTTTTATGCACAAACATATACAGTCTCAAATGTCATTACATTTCCAAAATTTACATGCACAATATACAACAGTTGAGAGATACAATTCTTGACATAACATAACTAATACATTTGCAGGTACACTGATCCTGACACTAACCCATATCCGAATGCAGAAGTTACTTCAACTAGACTAGCTAGATTTCTCCTGAACCTGAAAAACAATGTTGCAATTTTGATGAGATTTCGAACTCAATGAGTGAATCATCATCGATGTGCTCACTCAAAATAGACATAAATATCGTAAGTATATAATATGGTTCGATCAGTATCTCACATCATTCAAAATCAAATCCCATATATCATATCGCTCAGAATTTAGGACCTGATCATATTTCAACAAGTCCATTATGAACACAAGCATTTCATATAACCATTTTAGGATAATCTAATCATTCATTTCATCTCATTCTTATAATCCACATACACAAACATAGCATATCATTGTATCCATGCAATTCAGTCATTCTTCACAAATATTCACATGGTATATGTAAAGATATATATATATATATATATATATATATATGCAATGCACATGAGACTACACTTTCATTTTTATTTTGTTGTGATTGAGTGCTTATTAATTGACCCACATCCCTCGTAGATACAAGGCTTATTTTAGGTATTGACCCATATCCCTTGTAGATACTGGGCTTATTTCAAGTTCGGACCTATATCCCTTGTGGATACCGGACTCATTTCAAGTTCAAAAAAATATCCTTTGTGGATACCGGGCTTAGTTCAGTTACTAACCCAAATCCTTTGTAGATACTGGGTTAGTAACTGAATACTCTTAATACTCTTGAAATCCTCTGAAATCGGCTTTTACAGAGCTCTCAAACAAAAACGTTTCATTACTCTTAATATCAAGCCCTTCGGCTTACATTCTCATCTTCAGATACTAATCTCATTACTTTAAGAAGTTTCTACTATCTATAGATCATAATGGAGCAAGTTATGATTTATGAAAGACACGTTGATTTTGACTCCTTGAAGAAGAATCAGATGGATATTGAATCAGAAGTTGATGCAGCAGGATGGAAAAACTTCTTTCAGATTGTCAGTTATTGTGACACTGGAGCTAATCAAGAAGGTTAGTGGATGTCCATGTGTTGGAGCAGAGGTGTCTCATAACACTAGATGGATGACTGAAAGCTGTGTAGAGAAGGCACATGTCAATCGACAACTATATGGAAATAGTGACCCAAAGGACAAGAAGGCGTCAAATCTTGTTCCGAAGGCTAGGGTTCTACATTCTATACTTTTTCACTGTATTATACCAAGAATAGGATCAAAGAACGTTGTGACAATGATAGATGAACAATGCCTGTTCTACTTTTTCACTGTATTATACCAAGAACAGGATCGAAGAACGTTGTGACAATGATAGATGAACAATGCCTGTTCTATTTACTCAATCATCAGGCTATAAATCTTCCACACCTAATTTTGAGGTATATGATGAAGACGAAGAGGGATTCTAATGCCTTACCATATGGCATGTTGCCAACAAGAATCTTTAGAGATTCTGGAATTTTTCTTGAAAGAGGAAACAGAATGAAGATGAACATCAAAAGTATTATCAATGCATCAACTATCTGTAGAATGGGATTGAAAACTCAAGAAAAGGAAGATACATCTTCTATGGTGAAAGCAAGGGCTGAGGGGAGCGTATTATCAGACGGAGTGTGAGTAGAAATGTTACTCCTACAGAAAAGAAGAAACCTCAATCCTCAGGAAGAATGTATATAAAAAAAGAAGAATAAATCGTCAGTGGTAATAACTAAAGCTGAGACGATTTTACAAAGAGAAGAAAGCCAGGTGCATCTATCCGAAAAACAAGTGTCGTTGAAAAGAAAGGGAGAGACACTTGATTTTGAGAAAGTTAAAAAATCAAGAAGATCGCCAAGGTTACTAACTCTCCTTCAACAAGAGTAGAAGAGAGGGAAAGGATTGATTCCTAGAGAAGATTCTGAGAAGGTAGAAAAAGCACCACAGGCTACTAGGTATTTAGTCTCAATTTTACAAGAACAGTATGCAAAGTCAACAAAAGAGACAAAAATTAAGAGGAAGTTAGAGTTTGAAAGGAAGAAACCCTAACCATAACCACCTTCTAGACTAGTAGAAGAAAGTAAGAAGTTGAAGACCAGTCAGAAAGAGAGTACTCAACTGGTGGTCAATAAAAGGAAAAATCAGTTGAACACAGATCATTATCTCATAGTCCTATCAAAAAAGAGGATTTGAGAATGAAGGTGATAGAAGAAATGGTACTGTTAGAAGTAAAAGCTCAATCATAATAAGAGAACCTGTGAAAAGGTTAATCAAGGCACAATTTGAACCTATATTGGTCAATAATCGGTCTATACATCTTCTGAATCATAAAGAAAGAAGATTATATGGGATTCTGAGACGAACCATATCTGTTGAAGATAACTAAAGATCGATATACTATCTACCCAGCTACAAGTAGAACATGGATAACCTAGAGCTTCAAACATTGTATGCAATGTAGAAAAAGGGAAACAGAAGATGTACCTTGAAGGAAAAACATGTGACCTTACAGATGATCAAATACAAGAAGCTGTGAGAAACATAAATGATGCAAGCAATGCAGAGAAATGAAGAGGAATCTATGTTTCACACCATATTTCAAATGCATCAGGAAGTCATTGTGGATGCTTCACCAAAGATGCAACTTCTCAGGTAGTTAGAAGAGTGACCAAAGGACAGTTCAGAACTATCATGGTTGAAGGTATTAGTTTCAACTTAGAAACTCTTGTGCACTTACTCATGCACCTTAGACTTTGAGTTTTATACATTTAATTAAAGATGTCCTTCACCTTCTTGGAAAACCAATACCAAAATTACCAAAACCTGATGACCTTGATCTCCCTGAAGGAAAACAATTGTTCAAACCTCCTGTGATCAAAATCATTGAATTAGATGTTTTACCTTCAGAAACACATGTTGAAATAAACTTCTATCCATCAAGTGCACCTCAACGAGTTCCTGCAATTGGTATGGAAGAAGTTAGTCACTCTCAGTAGTGGAGTCAGGAAGCCTTAGTTAAGAAGATTGAGGAAATTCATACTAAGGTTGATGATTTGAGTGATTCAATTAGTAATCTATATGAGGAAGTAGCTTATTTAAGAGTGTCAATAGAAGAAGACCTCAAGTTGATCAGAACTGATATGCAACATATGTTTTTTGAAATTATGAAGCATCTGCGATAAACTTTTTGATTAATAACAAATAGGGGGAGAAGAACAGAAGAAAGTGGGAGAAAAATAGAAGGAAGAAGAAAAAAAGAAAAGAATGGGGGGAGAAAAGCAGAAGCAGAAGTAGAAAAAAGAAAAACAGAAGAAAGAAGAGAAGAACAGATTTAAGAAAAGAAGATAGGATATATGTATATTGCTTGATGTCTTCTTATTCATTATCTGAATAAAAATCGTTCATTCACTTTTATCTTTCTATATTATGATTATTTGTTATCATCAAAAAGGGGGAGATTGTCAAGTCGAAAGGACTTCACGATAATTAATTTTGATAACAATCAAATAATAATAATGTTAGAAATAAATGAACTAGTTTGATGAGCGTGTTAAGCGTGCAGAAATATAAAACATAGAAGAAGCAGAAGATACAGAAGAAGTAAAAACACAGAAGAAGCAGAAGACGTAGAAGAAGTAAATACACAGAAGAAGAAGAAGATAGAGAAGAAGTAAAAACACAAAAGAAGCAGAAGATACAAAAGAAGTAAAAACACAGAAGAAAGGAAAACATAAAAGAAAGAAAATACAGAAGAAGCAGAAGATACAGAAGAAGTAAAAACACAGAAGAAGCAGAAGATACAGAAGAAGTAAAAACACAGAAGAAACAAAAGATACAAAACAAGCGCAAAACATAGAAGAAGTAGAGAATATAGAAGAAGTAAAAACACAGAAGAAGCGCAAAACACAGAAGAAGAATAAAACACAAACAATACAAAGAAGAAGATACACTAGTACGTCGGACAGTTAGTTAGTTAGAGTTAGTTACATAACTCAACTAAATAACGGTTATCAAGATTCAAGAAGCAGTTATCAAGATTTAAGAAGTAGTTATCAAGAATCAAGAAGCAGTTGGAGACTTAGACTATAAATACTAGTCGCAGTTAAAGATTGAACAACTTTTCCAAAAAATTCTGAACAATTATTGATCTTTGAGCTTTCCAGTGTTTACTTAGAAAAGAAAAATTTTGTAGTGCGATACAAGAGAGCTAACCATATTATAACAAAAGCTCATAATATCTTTTTAGTGAGAGAAAGAAAGGCAAAGAGCCTAGAGAGGCTAAGATAGCAGAAAGAATACTTGGTGTAAGAGACCTGAAGAGGCTCTGGAAGGGAAGAAAGAATACTTATAAATTTATCGAAGTATATTGAAACTCAGACGAATTCTAAGGAATGGACGTAGCCCACGGTTTGGGGTGAACCAGAATAAAAATCGCAGCATCTATCTTCTATCTTTTTACTCTATTCTATTTTATTTTTAAACAAGTATATAGAAGTTATTTGTGATTTAACTATGTAACAATTTTCGTATAGCTTTTGTGATATTCTTTTAACAAGTTGGAGAAGTTCTTATCAAAAATATTAAAAATTTTGTATTCATGAAAATAATACACAATTTAACCCCCCTTCTTGTGTATATCATATATTGTACGTGAATTCTATATTAACGTGTGATTTATTTCATACTTTTCTTCCCATCTCTGGTTTTGATGCCTTGGATTTTGTACAACAACTACGAACCTGGCAGCCCATAATCTCTCTTTTACAGTCATCAGTGCCCTTTTAAGGTTGATGGTGAGTTAGGTTTTCTTTCCTAGTTCAATTATGAAGAAATGGCAGAATCATTTAATATTCTAAAGGATTAAGGTCCTTCCTCACTGTTATTATTATTTTGGGATCCACTACTTTCCACAGCAGGATCTATGGATGTGGGATTCCTAGTTAAAAGCTAATTACTATAAATTACATTAACAACATCTTCAGGCTCCTTATCACTAAGATTATTGCTTTCTGCAATTGAAACACACAAGCCATTTCTTCTACCCTTTACCAGTATCCTTGAACAAGAAATCCCTAGTGATGTGAAGACTGCCAGCTTTGGCATTAAAGCTTTACTAGGAGATCTAGATGTATGCTAGTACACGCCCTGCAACTTTTAATAAAGGATTGTATAATTAGAAAAACTTAAGTAATGTCTATATCTTACTTCAATACAAGTGTTAGTTTAAATTCACTTCTTTTGAACTCTATAACTTATGTAGTTATATCAAGTATGGTAAAAGGTCTTTTTGGCAGTTAAATATTGAAAATGGATTTGAATCATTTGACATCTCATGAAACTATGAAAGCATACTCAATCCACGTTAAACACTACAAGGATACGCCTGTTTCAGAACATGAAAGGTGGGAAACTTTACAGAACAATATTAGCTCTAAACTAATATGAGAGCATATGATCTTGTCAACTTAAAGTTGATGTGATGCCCTATAGTCAGATGACCTAGGTATTGTCGAATACCACACATGGTCAAGAAATGCAGTACAAAATATAGAACACTTCAATAATCCCAACTTCCAGACATAAGCAATTCTTTAAACCTTCCACTAGTTTGAAACATATAAATCGGCAAATTCAATCATACAAAAACTCTTATGATTTCAAAATTACCCAAATTATATAAGAAAAAGAGAGAAAAAAAGAATATGGTTACCGTTGAATTGAACCCAACAACTAAATTTAGAGAAATAGTCATAATTTTGCTTCTTTTTAAGGCTGGATGATAGAGAGATACTTAGAGAGAAAATAGAGAGCTCTGTGTTTGTGGACATAGAGTGGCTGATCTGTGACACAAGATTACCACCCCAAATTAAAATGAAATTACAATTTACATAAGATTACCATAAATTAAACTCGGCTAACAAATAGAATGTACAAGAACTAACTCAAGTTACCTTGATGGCTTCAATAGTCTATTTAACTTGAAACAATCTACCTTCAAGAGAGAAGGTGTTCACTCCTCTATCATACTCAATCCTTTCAAAGGGGCACACACCTACAAACAAATCAGAGTTAGAAAACAAAAAGATCAAATCTTTTCCATTCTAAGAGAAAAAGTAGCAAAAAGATAGACTACCCATTTGAGTACTCGTGGTGATCGTGAATGGAATAACTTACCTCGTAGGAAACATCTTCAATTCAACCTAAACACACAGATAGAGACAAAGATGGAGGGATGAAGAAATTTCTTTAAGATACCTTTGAAATCCACCGGTGAGTTACTTGGAGAATCACGACTAGAACAAAGAACAAACAATGACTAAGAAAAGAATGAGAATGGAGATGGTAGGAGGGATGATCTTATCCAAAAGTGAGAGAGACATGTTTACCTATTCCGGATGTGCATGGAATAGGTAAAGATAAGGTATTATGATCTTTACCTATTCCCTCATGTCTGAGAATAAGTAATCTTAGGAGTAGATAGTTTGTTAGCATTTATCCAACCAAACAACAAAATAACTAATAAGTAGGAATAGATAGGTAATAGGTATTCTATTACCCTTAACCAAACTGGCTATTATTCCTATTAAAATTGGACTGTTTAGATCCAGTAACTCAATAATTTCATAATTGATTAGATTGTCATTAATTCCGAATTAAAACCCCCTTTCTCTCAATTGGTAGTTCCCAGGTCGATTTTGGATTGGGTTATGTGATTTGTTACTGTTTATTATTTCTGAAATTCAATTCTCGTAAATTAATTATTTAATTGGTTTATTTCTGCATTAGTTATTCATTTTTAATTATTGTAGTTTAGTATAACCTTAGATTTTAGGACTAGTTTAGCCCTCTACATGGGATTGATACCTTAAGTACTACGCGAATGACTCATGCACTTCCGAAATTTACCAAGGTTAATAAATATTAAAACTTAGCGTGTGTAACCTTGCGATCACATGCCATACTACACCTTCTAATGTTTCAATGGCTAGCTCATCCACCAAGTAATCCCACACCTAAGAACACGCTTAGAGTGAATCATTTAACATAGTGAATCGAAGAAGATCCAAGAGGGGAAAAAATAAATTCCTCACCAACCATTCCTATTAATATATCCATCCTTACTTAGAACGTGGTAGGAATAAATTGTCCCTAAAAACTTTTGGCTCTAAAGGACCTTTTCTTTCATGAAAAACCACTGCTATGCTTTCCAATCATAGTCACCATGTTTTTGGAAGAATTATTATTTGTCATAAGAAGGATGAGATACACCAACAACTAAGTAATGCATTTGCATTTAATTTTTCTACTGAATAATCAGACTATTGTTGCCTCCTTCATTTATGCCAACAACTATAACTTTCAGAGAAGATTTTTATGGAACAATCTCTAAACAATTAGAGGCATTATGGACAAACTATGGTTGATATGTGGGGATTTCAACTTAGTTCTTTATCCTACTAAAGCTCAGGGCCATTATAACTTAAAGAATTATTCAATTGACTTTAAAGATTGTGTTAATGAACTTGAAGTAACTGACCTAAAATTCATTGGACACTAGTCTAATAAGCAATCTTCTACTTGGAATATTCGAAAGAAACTCAATTGTGTACTAGTCAATAATATCTAGTTAAACACTTACCCCAACAAGTTTATCAACTTCAAAGACATCTATTTTTTAGATTATACCCCAATTATTATTGACAACTTGCTCGAGAAATATATCACACATTCTCCCTTTCGTTTTAACAACTATCTAGTTCATAATCCTGCATTTTCTGAAGCTTATAGCAGAGGCGCACACCAATCTTGTGTTGGAACAAAAAAGTATTATTGTATGCGGAAGCCGAAGTTCATTAAACATAGACTCAAGCTATTACAAGTTGTGAAAGGCTTTACCGTGGTAGCTATTCAAGCTACCAAATTAGTTCTTGAAAATATTCAATCACAACTAGCCTTGAAGCCCACTGACATGATGTTCCTAAATTTTGAGAAGATTACTCTTTCTCATTACCTGTATGATGTCAACAATCATATCTCCTTGCTCCAACAATGAGCTAGAATTAATTGGCTAACTGATTGAGACCAAAGCTCCACTTACTTTTCAATTCCATCCTAGTAAGGAAACACTATAACATGATTCACTCCACTTCCATATCTTGCTCCTCACTCTAAATTTCCATGATACACGCGATAAAACCATAAAGTATTTTAGCTCTTTCCTTAGTACAGCTGGAACTTCAAGTGCTTCACTCACTGCTCTAAACTCCCTATCTCTGAAGCAAGTATCTACTCATGACCTAGATCTTTTAACTAAACCTAATGATGACAATGAGATCCAAAAAGATGTATTTGATATGGACGACAAGAAGGCCCCAAGGCCTAACAATTTCAATGGTTATTTCTTTTAGAACTCATGGAACATTACTGGCCCCTTTGTGAAGCATGCAGTCCCATAATTCTTTACCGATGGAGTGCTCCTCAAAGAAATCAACCACAACTTCCTCTGTTCGATACCCAAAACTTCTAGCCCTTCCACTTTTGGAGATTTTATACCCATAACATGCCCCAACTTTCTTTATAAAATTATCTAAAAAATCCTTGCCAATTGTTTGAAACAAGCTATCGCTCGTCTAATCAGTGAGCATCAGGGGTGCTTACATCACAAATCGTAATGTTCTTATAGTTTAAGAGCTACTCAATGGCTAGTCTAGATTGAATTACTGTCCCAATTTTATACTAAAAATAGACTTTCACAAGGCTTTTGACAACATCAGTTGGGATTTTCTATAGACAATGCTTCAAGCTTTTAGATTTCCATACACTTTTATCAACTAGTTGAAAGAATGCATATCCTTGGCTTCACTATCTGTGCTCATCAATGGGAGCCTAACCAAGTTCTTTAAGGTTGCTAGGGCTCTTCGACAAGGGGATCTTCTATCCCCTTCTTTTCATCCATATTATGGAAATTCTTTATGCTATCATTCTCTAAGAAGTGAAACACAATCCCAAATTTAGATATCATTTAAAATGCAAAAAAAAGCCTAACTAACCTTGGTTTTGTAGATGACCTTCTTCTGTTTATAAAGTTCAACTAGATTATGTCAACACTTTCCTGAAGGCCCTTGCCACCTTCACAAGTTATTCGAGGTTGCAGATTAAACTCATAAAAGTAACTTTCTCATCTCTAAGGGAGCTTCTAATCTCCAACAATCCATAGTATAACTATAACATCCCATTTCCATACTAAAGGTTAGAACCCTAGATTTCTGTAAATGAAAAATAGCAATGAGAGGTTAGAAAAATGCATTTCATACTTATGCATAATGTTAGCATACACACACATGAATTTGATTTTCTTGCACACATTTTAATGACTGTACATGCACTCATTTGACATTTTTCAGGTATAATTGATATTTAACGTGATTATAATGTGAATTGTAGATTATGTGTCTTAAAAATTGAGTTGGCGTTTATAATTAGTGATTCATAATTTTTGGTGAAATATAAAAAATTTCTTATAATTATAAGTATTTTTAGACTAGGAAAAATGCCAAGTGGCAGAATAATTGATAAATGGTAGTAGAAATAAGTGTCAGATGGCAGTAGAAATTTGATGAATGACAATATGATTTATTGAAAAGTGTCATTTAAAATTGGGAGACAATTGGAGTAGAAATTGGAGGATAAATGAACTAGTTATTAAAAGGACCACTTGGGGACCATAAGGTGGCAAAAAGTGGCAAGTGACAACTGTCACTTGCCATGCCACATACCTACCCACGATATTTTGATTTGCAAGACATCGTTAATTTTGTCTTTCATTAGTGTCACTTGCCAAGCCCCACACCTACCCATGATATTTTCATTTGCAAGACATCTTAAGAGTGATTTGAAGACTTTGACGCTAAACAAGTAAGTATAAAGCATTACTCTTCTTGATTTGTTGAATGAAGCATGTATGATGATAGTTAGAGGTTATATAATCATAAGATGGTGTTTTATATATATTGGAACATGGGTAAATAGATGAACACAATGATGTCTTATTTTTATGTTTATGATGATCAATATTTCATAAGTTGTTGTAGGGATGAGGTTGAAATTGAAAGAGCATTAAAATGATGTAGAAAGAAGTGTAGAAAATTGATTTGTAAATGGATGTTCATGTTTTGTTTTCTAGGTATATAACGTGTATCTCTTTGGTTATTGTGAAAGTTCTCCAAAGGCTTCTCCTTCTATCTTTTAATGTTCTATTTATATCTTTGAAGCCCTAGGATTAATTTGGGGTCAAAACGGTCTAAAAAATCTCTCAAAATTGAAGTTTTTATGTCAACTCGATACAGGCCACGATCGTGGCCCTGCTTATCACGATCATGGCCAGTGCCTAACCCTTTTTGTCACGATCGTGGCCTAAAGTGCATGATTGTGGCCTAGCACACAGCTCTCTATCATGATCGTGGCCCAAAGTGCATGATCGTGGCATGAGTCTTGTCAACTCGTCTCTTTCTGTCAAGATTGTGGCCTGTTGGCCATAATCATGGGCTATGTTTTTGTCTCGAAACTCTTCAAAACTTCTCTGTTCTTCACTGTGTACCCTGAAACACTAACAAACACATCAAGATTCCTTAAAAATATAACATTTAAGCTCAAAGTCTCATACTAACCCGTAAAAAATAATTAAACACATGAACTAACACAACTGAAACCTAAATACACACTAAACACTCAAATTGACACTAAATACCTAACAAATTGAACCATAAAACATCATACAAATCACAACTATCGCTAGGCATCACATTAATAGAAGCATCCATTTCCAACGTAGCTCTATTGATCACAGTATTCCTAATTTTGCAAGGAATGAAAACACACCTAGATCTTAGCATTTTGGAGGCATCTTCTTTCTAAATACTGTAGACACATTGTCACCCATCATTACTTTCTCATCACCCCTTAGTTTCCTTTTATTTATATATAGTTCTTTTAGGAATTTAGCATACGTTGGTACTTGCTTGATGGCCTCGAGTAATGGTATATTGACTTTTACTTTTTGAAAAGTCTCCAATATTTCTTTATCCTTCTCCTCTTTATTTGATTTTGTCAATGTACTCAGAAAACGTGGAGGATTAGTCTTAATAATATTGGGATTTTTGAAATTTACCTTCATACTTGATGATGGATTTTCTTCCTTTTCCAATTCCGTCTCTATCTCTTCCTCGGTAACAATCTTTGGTGGAGTTCTTTTTGGACCTTTAATCTCCTTTCCACTCCTTAAGGCTATAGCACTGACATTCTTTGGGTTCACCTCAAGTTGGGATGGCAATTTTCCTTCACTTTGTGATTATAGGAGATTGAGCCTCACTGCCATTTGACGCGTTTAGTGTTCTATGTTATGTTATATTGCTTTTATCTCCTACGGGATTTGTTGTAAACCCTATTGCTACTACTGCTAGATACTTTTTTTTAATTACTGCATATCTTGTTGAAATTGTAGATAATCCTTGTGCGTTTTACGACTAATTTCGGAAGTAATTTTGTTATTTGTTCCCTCAATAACTCAAGTTGTGGTGATCCCTCCAACCTGGGTTATACATTTGCGAGTAAGGGTTGTATTGGCTCATGAAGTTCCCTTCTATAGCATTCACGCACTCTATACTTCCCTCTTGTATTTTTAGGCACTCATCAGTTAAATGACTCGTGTTTAAGCATATTCCACATACTTTCACTTGTGCCTGTCTAAATGTAATCTATCTTACAAAAGATGTTAGTTCATCTAAATGATGTTCAATAGATGAAGTACTTACCTCCTTTACTCATCGAACATCATTGTGAGTGCTAAATTATTATGTGTTAGTGGCCATCTGCTCAAGTAAGATCCTAGCCTTGAGGGGAGTCTTCTCATAAAGGTCCCCACCGTACGTTGCATTGTGTAATTATGCAACACAAACTACTTGCTTTATGCTAAAAAATTGCAAGTGTACGTGTCATGAAATATAATTAAAAATGCCTAGACATCACTTAATTTAGACAAAACTTTGTTTAAGAAACAAAATTGTTTAATGCAAATAATCTGGAAAATTAAATTAAAATTGAAAGACTAAGAATAAACAATAGACAAAACTAAGATGCAGAAAATTGGAATCAAGAGTTTAAAGACTAGAGGTTACCTTTTCCCTGTTTTGTCTCCCTCATATTTTGTTAATCGAATTATGTCTCACCTAAGATTTCCGAATGTATTAACTACCCTCTTTCAAGATATAATTAATTGTCCCTAGTCAAAATAAATGGATTCAATTGAATAATCTCTCAACCTACCCAATGACTCCACTAATTTAACTAGTTATTAAACTATCTTATGGGTTATCAATTGAATTCGTCGAGATCTCTCTTCTAACTAATCAATTGACGTGATGATTGCAAGTATATAGTTTGCCAACTCTCATTGTACAATCCTACACAAATAATCTTACTCACTCTCTTGATTTGTTGCAAGATAACAAATAAAATCAACAATCATCAAAGAAACTTTCATTTAATTCAATAAAATAGGGGTTTTAACAAAATAGTTCAAAAGAAATCCTTAAAACTAAATCAGCCAATCATGGTCTCCATAACATCATCAACACAAAAATAATCCATCTTACAAAGATTAGAAGAAAGAAAAACACAAAAACTTGAATAAAAGAAACTTCTTCGCTTCTTTGCCAAAATCTGGAATTTTGGATATTGATGTGCTATTTTCCTTAATCTTGATGATAATCCTTGACTTCAATCCTTCCTCAAGGCTAAAAATTTCTGTTCTTTACTCAAGGAGGCTCTTTCTATAGAGGCTTTTCATCTCCCTTTATCATCAAGGCTTAATTCTCTTTTTATAGTCCAAAAACCCTAAGTTTAATGAAGCCCTACATAATGACTTAGATTATAATTCCCTCATGGGAATTGGCAACAGAGAGTCTCCCAATCTCTTCTCCTCTTTGATCTCTAGCTCAATCTCTAAGTTGCTCAATCTTCCTTCCTACATAAAAATAGTCAATTCTTACCTTAAATTAACATCAAACATAAAAGAACAACAATGGAAATCAAACTAAATGAAATCATACAAAATGAATCATAAACTACAACAATAATCAATAATTATGCAAGAAAACATATGCCAATTACTTAGAAAAATCAACATCCCCACACTTAAATATTTGGTTGTCCTCAAGCAAAATAAATACAACAAATCAATTCTATCACTTCATTTTCACAAAGATCAAAGCATACAATCCCTCAAATTTAACCCAACTCAAATATCAAGTTAATACATATATCATGACTACTTTTTCATTGGTATACATAAGCAAACTTAACAATTGGCACCATCACTCAAAGATAAGTAAAGATGCAAAATGAATCTTTCTCACAGTTTTCACTCATTTCTCTCAAATGTTTGATGGTTAGTGTTTCGCTCAAACTTCCGATAGGAAACTACACTACCATAGGCTTGCTAATACACCAATTCTCCAATGATTGCATACATAAATAGATCAAAAGGACTTATTTAGGGTTGTAATGTGGTAAGGTTTAAGGTAGGTAAAGAGGGAAAAAGTGTTAAACACAAGCATTCATAAAGTAAAAAGTAGATAAAATAGGATAAAATAACATAACTCCGAGATATACCAATATAACTAATATTCTGCACTTATTAATTATGGTCGAGGATTTATTGAAATCGGTCGAATTCTGCTGGTGCACTTGGTTCCTCCTCCACTGCTTCTTCCTCTAGCTCCATGACTGCTCAGGATGTAAAGGGTCAAAAAGTGGCTGTATTGGATCTCCTCCTGTTCCTCACTGTAATACACGTCTAAAGATTTCAGAGTTCCATAAAATGGAGCTTCGAAATCTCAAAGCATCTCAACTATGATATGTCAAACATATCATGTGGAGTTATGCATACATTCCCCACATCAAGGTTATAAAACAGAGCTAAATCAGTAACAACGTGAGACATTCCAAAATATGAACTCTTTTGATTAACAACACTCATTATTGATCAAAAAATTCTAAAAGGTGTGTTAATTTTAACTTTTTGATCCATGTACCACAAAAAGAAAAGTTCTTTGCCCGAGCATTTGTTACTTTCAATTTTATTGAACATAGTTAAGCACATAAATTTATGTAAAAGTAAATGCTTCGCACTACGAATTAAGGAATTCGATGCATTTCTGAAGTCAAAATTTTCTTCACCATCAGAGTTTTGCAGTAATCATCTAAATAAAAATTAGCATGATCATCTAAAATTTTAGTGTTTAGTAAATCAAAAAGACCACGCATGACAGTATAATCCAATCTATAAGCAGTGCCGAATAACCTAAACCAGAAAGCATCTATTTTAGGATTATATCAGACTGTAGGTATGTCACACTGAACAAACCTATTGCAACCTATGTTTTTAACTAATTGCTCAAGATTTCGTCTCACTCCTATGCTTTCTAATAATTCAAAATCAAAATACCTAGGAGTGACTAGTTCTCTATCCCTAAGGTCGCAAAAACTCGTACCTTCTTCTGAAAAAATTAGGAAAGGGGAACGATAAGCTGTCACGAAATCGCGCTTACCTTCATTGGAGACTTACAAGTAGAGTTCATCAGTTTGTTTTTAAGCCATCATCTTCCTTGGTACCATTATAAGAAGAAAACCTACAAAAATGAGAAAAAGATGAGTGAACTCGATTTTTGAAAGATTAATGCATGAAAAGGGGAAAGGATTGTAAGATTAATGAAAAGAACTGAACACAATACTAAGAATCTAGAAGAAAATGAAGAGTTTTAGAGAGTGGGAGGAGAGAATTTAGTAGGTTAGAGAGACAAGGAGTGAAATTTTAAAGAATGAGTGAAAGAAGAAAAGGGTGAGGCAAACTTAAATTTCCCTCCAGATGAAATTCCCACGCCCACAATTCCCACGATCGTGGGATTTCTCTCCAAAAAGTTTCTAGAGAGATTTCCCACAATCATGGGAATCACCTCCATTCCCATAAGTATGGGTTTTCTCTCCAGAAAGTTTCTGGAGAGATTTCCCACAATCATGCGAATCACTCCAATTCTTATGATCGTGGTATGAGGTGATTCTCACAATTTGAAACCTTCTTCCAAGCTTAGTATTAGTTCTACATGATCCCACGACCTACAAAAACATTAAATTAATATTATCAACAAGAATTTTGAGAAGAAAACAAATTAAAATTCAAACAAAAACCAAATTGAACATCAATCAAACTCAATTCAAGCACAATCATAACTGAATAAATCAAAAAAGCAAATAAATAAACAAAATCAATCAAAACATAATAGAATTTCATGGATTGCCTCCCATGCAGCGCTAATTTTAATGTCTGTAGTTCGACTCTCCTTTGTTGCTTAAGGCGGTTCAAATGACTGGTACGGTGTTAGTGTAGAAGTTGATCTCAAACTCTGTATATGAGCCACCCCGGTATGGACTTTTTGTTTTCCTTCCTACGCATTTTTTTAAGCAATCATTTCTTCTTGGATGCGTTACCAGGGTCTTCAATATCTTCCCATCATCTTTGGAGTTCAGATTCCTTGATATCCGTTGGGGTTAAGGGAGAATTATAGCCTTTCTTAGATACCTTAAAAGATAATTTCTCCTTTCCAACTCTCAATGTTAATTCTCCCCCATCCACATCAATTATTAAATGAGAAGTAGCTAGGAACGGTCGCCCAATAACCTTCGGGGTTTCTACATCTCATCTAATGTCCAGTATGTAGAAATATGCAGAGAACATAAATTTATAGATCCATATTTGCATGTTCTTGATGATCCCCTTCGACTGATGCACTGTTCTGTCAGCCATTTCCACTAATATTTTAGTAGGCTCTTGCTCTCCTACACTCAACTTTTGACTAAACGTGTAGGGCATCATGTTAATACTAGCTCCCAAATCCACAAATGACCTAGCTATCTCGATTCGATTTATAGTGTATGGAATGAAGAAATTTCCTATGTCTTCTTTCTTCTGTGCTATACATGGACTTTCTTCTTATATGTACAATTTAACCTCTTTCTTCACTGATTCCTTTAATGTGAGCCTTGTTTGGAGTTGATTTGTTATATCTGTCATCTTGCTTAGCTCAACCTCCATAAAATTCCTCGTTCCTCCACTTGAAGATGACTTCTGCTGAGCAAAAACTTGATGTGGAAGTCCAAGTTGAAGTTCCCTTATCGACTCACTTACTAAGTCACTGGGAAAGAATTCCAAAACTGTTTGTCCTTCTCTCTTAATTCCGTCTTTATCTTCATGTTCACTTTCCTTTTTCTCTATTTGAGTGATAGCCATCATTCTTTCCTTCGGATTGACCTCAGTGCTACTCTGTAAGCTACCTGCATTTCTCGAAGATAAAGAATTGGCAAGTTGACCTACCTGAACCTCCAAGTTATGGATCGATGAGGCATGATTCTTCACGATTTGGTCGAATTTTTCTTCCATCATTTTTCAACTTTCTTCCTAGATAGCAAACATCCTCTTTTGATTCTCCTCTTGAGCTGCCAGTTTGGATCCCAACACTTCCATCATCTTATCCATTTTACTTTCCATTGCTCCAATTCGATCTTGCTGGAATCTCAGCGGTCCTTCTGGTCTCTTGGCCACTTACATTATTATTACCTGAAGAAAAATTTGGAAAGTTTTTCCATCCCGGATTATAAGTATCAGAGTACGGGTTATTACCTCACTATGACTGGCCCATGTAACTTACCTGTTCAGTACCACCAGTTCCCAATAGGAAACACTCCACCGAGTTGTGGTTGTTTTGCCTGAATAACTCACATTGAACTTGCATCTCATTCACTGTAGAGGAAGATGTTCCTTGTATGTTGTTCAGCTACTTCGTAAGAGCCGTGATCTGAGCCTGTAAAGAAGTAACAAAGTCAATAGGAATCATATCTATTTGTTCTTTCTGCCTTTGTCTGCTCTTTTCGCTCATCCACATACAACTGTTACTCGCCAACTCTTCCAAAAGATCATGAGCTACTTCCACAATCTTCCTTATTAATGAAACTTTAGCTGCTACATCGATGGTTCCTCTCGTGCTTGGATTCACTCCAATATAGAACGTCTGAAGCAGGAGCTCTTTTAGAAGGTTATGAATGGGTACAACTTCTCTATAGTTCTTTAAATGTCTCCTAAACTTCATAGAGAGATTCCCCGTGTTTTGCTGGAAATTTGTAATATGTTTGATAATCCTCGTTGTCTTGGTTAACGGAAAATACTTTGCGAGGAATGCTTGGGCAAGTTGCTCCCAAGTCATTATCTGTCATGAATTCAGCGAGTTGTACCATGCTTTAGCCTAATCTTTCAATGTGAATGAAAACAACCACAGCTTCACTACATCGTCAAACATTCCATTAAAACAAAAACTGTTGTAGATCTCCAAAAAATTTGCGATGTGGGCATTCGAATCCTTATTAGATAGCCTGTAGAATTGCACACTACTTTGTAGAATGTTGAGCAGCACTGGCTTTAGCTCAAAATTGTTTGTTTGAACCATCAGTCTCGCCACTCCTTGAGGATTAAATCCTCGCCTCATGAAATCCATCAGAGTCCTCTCCGATGCTCTTAGCTCTCCTTCTTCAGCCATATCTTCTTGTGAAAATTTTAGATGCTATCTAAACTCTCTTTCATGTCTCTTGATATCGGGAAATTTGTCCTCACTAACTTATTTTGTTCTTCGCATGCTCCTTGTGTTCATGCACGTGCAAATACATAAGAAAAAAGTATCAAAATCCTTAAATCAAAGTAATCCAGATTAAATAAGATGCTAAACAATCAATCCTCAGCAAAGGCACCAAAAACTTGTTTGAGTCTAATTATGAAACACAAACTATTCATTTTATGCTCAAAAACTACAAGTGTGCACGTTGTGACTTGTAATTAAAAAGCAGATATCGATCCCACAAGGATCGATGCCTAGACACCACTTAATTTAGACAAAACTTTGTTTAAGAAATGAAATTATTTAATGCAAATAATCTAGAAAATTAAATTAAAATTGAAAGACTAATAATAAACAATAGACAAAATCAAGATGCAAAAATTTTGAATCAATAGTTTAAACATTAGAGATTACTTTTTCCCTTTTTTTCTTCCTCCTATTTTATTAATCAAATTGTGTCTCACCTAAGATTTCAGAATGTATTAACTGCTCGCTCTCAGGGAATAATTAATTGTCCCTAATCAAATTAAATGGAATCAATTGAATGATCTCTCAACCTATCCAATGACTCCACTAATTCAACTAGTTATTAAACTATCCTATGGGTGATCAATTGAATTTGCCGACATCTCTTTTATAGCTAATCAATTGATGTAATGATTGCAAGTTTATAGTTTGCCAATTCACTTTATACAATCCTAGACAAATATTCTTACTCACTCTCTTAATTTGTTGCAAGATAACAAATAAAATAAATAATCATCAAAGACACTTTCATTCAATTCAATAAAATAGAAATTTTAACAAAATCGTTCAAAAGCAGTCCCTAAAACTAAATCAGCCAATCATGGTCTCTACAACATCATCAACACAAAAATAATCCATCTTATAAAGAATAGAAGAAAGAAAAACAAAGAAAATTGAATAAAAGAAACTTCTTCTCTTCTTTGCCAAAATCTAGAATTTTGATTGTTAATGTGCTATTTTTTCCTATCTTGATGATAATCCTTGACTTCAATCCTTCCTCAAGGCTAAAAAATTGTGTTCTTCAATCAAGGATGCTCTTTCTATCGATGGTTTTCGTCCCCCCTGATCATGGTGCTTAATTCTCTTTTCATAGTCCAAAAACCCTAAGTTTAATAAGCCCCACATAATGACTCGAATTATAATTCGCAACAAAGAGTCTCCTAGTCTGTTCCCCTCTTTGATCTCTAATTCAATCTCCAAGTTGCTCAATCTTCCTTCTTATATAAAAAAAGTCAATTTTTACCCTAAATTAACATCAAACATAAAAAACAATGGAAATCAAAGTAAACGAAATCATTCAAAATGAATCTTAAACTACAACAATGATTAACAATTATGCAAGAAAATGCATGCCAATTACTTAGAAAAACATAGACTAATGCATAACTATCATGTATCAACCAAACTCCTCTCCATCAGTAATAGTCCTTCATAGAAATATTGGATGAGAAGTTGCTCCGGTATGTTTTGGTGCAGCAATTTGCATATAACTTCTTAAAGTACTCCCAATACTCATAAAGAGATTCTCTATTACACTGCTTGATGCCACATATCTCCTTCCGAATACTTACCATCTTTGAGGCCAAACAATATTTCTCTAAGTACAGTCTCTTCATCTCCAACCAAGTATTTATACTTCCTGCTGATAAATCAAACAACCACTCTTTTGTTACATCTATGGTGAGAATAGGAAGGCTCTCAAGATGATCTACTCGTCCATCACCCCGGGAGGCTTTATGCCCAAACAAACCACATCGAGCTCCTTGAGATGCTTGTGTGCATCCTCACCTACAAGACCATAAAAATGGGGTAATAATTGAATTAATCCAGATTTTAACTTAAAGGTAACATGTTCAGCAAAATTAGAAAATGTAATACATAGGGGTCTTTAGATTAAGTCTGGTGCAACCAATTCCCTCAATATTCTCATATTTTCCATAATTGCTTCAGATTCAGGTTAATTTTAGCCTTCTGCATTGCATGAAACACACAAGTGCTACAATGTCCAGGTTGCTCCTTAGTACTGCTATTAATTCACGTAATTGCATGCAAATTTCATGCACGTGCCGTGAGCAACTTTAAATCTTCTTTATGTTTTCATTTTTTGTCTTCTTCTTATCTTTTAATTTTATCTTTCTTGCTTCATGAAGAGAAGTGAAACTTAATCTTCAAAAAATGGCCTAATTATCATGCTTTCGACTCACTTCAACCTTTTTTCTTCCAAATTATGCCAAAAATCACATATAAGTCAAAGTGAGTATCTTAAGCAATTTCATGTCATTAACTGCTAAGTGTTATGAAATAATTAAACAATCAATTAAGCACATATCAAGAACCTAAATGAAGATATGTGTAACCTAGTCTAACCATAAGGAGATTAGTTTCCAGAGTTATGTGTTGATATGTAGAAGTGGATTTTAGGCCACATTGGTCTAATCTAAATCTGTTGATCAATTCTTTAGGTTGAAATCTATACGTGCAAATTAAAGAACAGATACCCTTGTAAAAGATCCAGATCTATGATGTAGATTATATAGGCTTAATAAAGGTAGCTGAGTATCGTAGATCTTAATGTCTTCGGGTAAATGAGTAATTTTTACAAGATTTTCTATTTTATTGAAGAGAGTTTTCTTAAGGTTAGAAAAAAATTTTCCTCAAGAAGAAGCTGAAGAGAAAAGAACTGAGGTTACTTTTAATTTTAATAGGAAAAATTATTAGCATAAAAAAATTATCACTTATGTTTTTTTCTTTTAAAAGTTGGTTAATTTTCTCTTGTATCTTCTCATTAAAAAAGTTGTTATTCACAATACTTGTAATGTTAGATGCTGGAAACAGTCTTCTCATCTAAAAAAGTAGTTATTTATAATATGCATAATGTTAAAAGCTGGGAACTAATGGCATGTTTGGTTCACAGGAATAGGAATTATATTCCTAATATATTCTTGAAATTTATATAATCATATGTTTGGTTAGATAAAAATACGATAATATTTAATCCTAAGATTAGGTATTCCTCAACTTTTAGGAATAGCTAAAGATCATCAACAGTGTCTTTAGCTATTCCAAGAATAGATTTATTTGTTGAAGACTTTTTTACCCTTCGCGTTTCTTCTTTATTCTCATCTCCCAGTAGAAACTTCTTCATTTTATCCTCTCTACCTCACTCTCGCGTTCACTTCTTCTTCATTTTCACTCTCTACCTTATGATTCTCTTCTCCAGAAACTCCACTCTCTCTTTAAGTTAACCCAGCCTTCTACAATCTGCCCTTTCTTCTGGGTAAGTTATTGCTCTTCGTTCTCATGGATGATGCATTTATGGTTATGGGTTTTGATTGGGTGAGGGGTTTTGTTGAATTAGCTTTCTAATTTCTTAATTACGGGTATTCTTGGTCTGTTTTGTGATGTGGATTTCGTGGATAAATATTATTTGGGTAAAAATGATCTAAATTCTAAATAGCAATAGGCATTACCTATATCCAAAAGGATGTAAGGCACACCTGCTAACAATGATTGGATCTGCAAAATATAAAGCATCTAAGTAAACCTGTTTCTGCAAAATGCATATCTATCATACTTATAGTACGTGCATATGCATACACTGTGTATATATATGCATCTTGCACATCTTGTTCCATTAACTAATGTCAAATTATAGTTACCAATAGAATCCAGGAAATTGATAGAACTTCAATAATAAAATAATGTTTTAATATTTTTTTAAATATGTTCTTCAAATTAAAGATTATTCTTTATTTTCTTATTCCTTTTAGGGATGGGGGGAAACACTTGTAAATAAACACAAGCTATCTGCTTATATGTTTGCCTTTTTTAGGACTATTCTATTCAAAGTGCAAGCAACATAGCATCAGAGCTTTGTGGATTTATTACAGTCTTATTTGGGACAATAGTGTTGCATAATACCAGGGATCCAGATTCACCTTTCCTATCATGTATTTGTCTCATGCATATATAATGGAAACATTGATCATTTTGATTACTATGTGTATGCAATCTTATGCGAGATAGAAGCTAAAAAAATGCACAAGTTACTTTATGCAACTTTTGGGATGTTTATGAATTGTCCAAGTGACGAGCAAAGTAAATAACATGATCCAAGTGTGAGAGAAACATAACGAAATCAATGATATACATGGGGAAAGAAATGGCTTCATGATGATACTTTCATTATTTAGTGAAGAAAGAAATAAAAACCTATATTTTTGGTGTGAAAAACGTGAAATCTTGATTGAACTTAATTTTCTAATCAATTGTTGATCGAGTGAATTTTGTCTAATAAATGGTTGTAGAGTTGAGGGTTTCTCATATTTTGTGTAATTTCTTGGCATTTGTTTTGGATGTGGATAATTGCTAAGCACTGTATCGATAACTTTAATCTTTCTTTTTTCTTATAGAAGTAGTTATCATGTGTCTTTCAGAATTAGAAATTATCTTTTGAATAGATTTGGGAAACCACTGCCTATTTGATGTGATTCAAAGAATTACCAATGCACATCTACCCTAGTGCAATATTCTTCTTTGTTATTAACTTGTATTTCTCTTAGATAAATAAAATTTTCTTTTTAGAGGAGATATAATTAAATCAAAACATATAAAAAATTAATAAGTTAAGGTATCATCATAAATAGATGATAAGAACTAATTAAAATTACATGATAGAATTTCCCAAGGAAATTACCATTAGATATCTCTCCAAGATCCATGTCTGGAAACTCCTGAGCCTAAAAACCAAAGGAGAGGAACAAGCACAATGTATTTTTTGGGTAGCTAGTTCGTATTGTTCTTTCTTTCTAAAATACACTTGATCGCCTTTATTATGCTTTAATTCTGAAAGGAATTGACTGTTAAGTGTCAAACAATAAGAATGCAGTTTTTGACGTGATTTAGTGATATGATATTATTATATCATTTTATTTCTTTATTTAAGCATTAACTAGTTATTACATATGCCACTAGTTTACCGACCATTATAGAAGACCATTACCCAATTGTTATCCCAACTGATAGCATCAGGATGACAAACTAACAAATCCATCAATTCTTATTCTTACGTTACTTAAGTGGTAATATTTTGGTATTAGAGTACAATTGTGGCAACTCTATTTTATGGTGAATTAATTTCATTCAAACATAGAGTTCGGAGAACTCATAGACAAGAGATGTGATGAATGGAGGACTTTCAAGAGTGTCAATTGCAAGAAATGCATGTAGCCCAAATGAAGTTACAAGAAATACCACTGAAATATAGTTGAGATGAGATCTTTATGAATTGTTTGAACAATAGGTTTTAAAGCAAAAAGCCTAATCATAATTGCATTAGTGGGTGAAATAGTTACTAATGCAAAAGAGCTTAGAGTTGACAGAATAAATAAAAGCGTGCAAAATAATCAACTACAAGCTTTAATTTGGTAAGATGGAAAGTGGGAGTTGAAGTGACAGGAAAGACAACAAGAGTTGAAATTTAGTTTATTATTTTAGGTTTTCTTATTAGAAGGTCTAGCATATGTTAAAAAAAATGGTTATGGCACTAATAACAAATAGAATCAAAGCAGTAGAACACAAGACAACACAAGTACATTTCTGCAAGCAATAATATGTTCTTAAAGCAAGTGTCTAACAACTCTTCCTTGCAAGTATCTAACACCTCTTCCTTGCTTTAAAGACCCTAAACTTCAACTTCCTTCCTTAAAATCTCGAATTTGCTAGTTGAAAGTGACTTTGTGAACAAATTTTGTCAATCAATCTCAAACTTCTTCCCATAATCAATAGTACTTTTAAAATGCCTTAAAATTCTTTTTGCTATTCTTAGTCCATTTCACTAGCACAATGCATAAAATGTACTTCCTTATCCTTAGCTACTAGGGTCATTATGCTTATTATGCTTTTACCTTTCTTTCTATCTTCCTTAAGTTGGTGTTAGGTTATTTGAGTTAGTGTTTCATTTAAATTTTTTAGTTGAGTTATGGTTTTTATGTTCTATAATCCCTTCTTTTTAACTCTGGAAATATTATCTTCTTTTTATGGCTCGCTCTACTTTATGCCTTCAACTATTTTAAAGTACTCTTACATTATACATTGTTTGAACAAATTGATGTAAATACATTAGAAATTTAATTTTTGCAATCATGGCTCATTTCAGTTTGAGTTTACGTAGAAATGTTGAAAGAATGAAAAGGATTGTGGCTATCTTGACTGTATAGTTGCAGTTGTGTAATGTTGTTAGTTCAGTATTAAGTTTGTTGGCTTCAGAAGCTTCTTTATATAGTTATAGGCCAAGGGTCAGAAGTTATTTTCTAAATTTGTAAGCAAATCAAGATTATGTGAGGTGAACTGTGCCTGACAGTGATGAGTCATGTATTTCAATGGTTAGGATGAATAGGCAAGCTTTTCTCAAACTAAGTGAAATGCTAGAAAGTATAGGAGGATTGAAGTCAACAAAAAAATGCTTATTGATGAAAAAGTAGCAATATTCTTACACATTATTGCTTATCATATTAAAAATCAAATTATTAGGAAAATTTTTAAAAGGTTAGGTGAGACAATTATTCAGTGTTTTCATAATTTTTTAAATGCAATGATGCATTTGTAAGATCTTTTGTTTAGGAAACCTGAGCCCATACCAACAAACTCTTCAGACTATCGGTGGATGTGGTTTAAGGTAGATAACCACCCTATTACTTTTATAAGAAAATATAGTGAATGTGATTAAGGTTTCTCATTATTTTTTATTTCATTTGAATTGTAGAATTGCTTAGCTGTTTTAGATGGGACACATATCAGGGTTAATATGCCAATTAAAGACAAGCTTAGATTTTGAACTCATAAGGGCAACATTGCAACAAATATGTTAGGTGTGCACACACTTGACATGCAATTTGTTTATGTTTTTTATGGTTAGGAAGGGTCAGTAGTTGATGGTCGATTTCTTCGTGACGTAATTACTAGGAGACATGGATTAAAAGTGCCTCATGGTAAGCTTTCCTATATGATATAGGAAGGTTGTTTGAAATTTTGTATGCGAAATAATGTACATTGAATAACTTATGCAGTGCTTTTTTTTCTATAGGTTGCTATTACCTAGTTGACGCAGGTTATACAAATTATGAGGGCTTCCTTGCACCTTTTAGGGGTCAAAGGTACCATTTGAATGAATAGCGTCAAGGTTACTAACCAAGAACTCCAGAGGAATTTTTAATATGAAACATGCAACTACATACAATGTAATTAAGAGGTGTTTTTGGTGTCAAGAAGAGAATGTAAAGTTAACTCGAAGTTATGTGCTATAGGAGAAATCTAAAAGTAAGTAAGACGTTAGGTAAGTAAGACAATAAAGAAGATTTTTCTGGAATAAAGTGTTATGTCAGAATGTTCAAGGGTGTTTTTAGCAAGACACTTAAATCAAAAAGATACAAGGTATTAATGGAAGGAAAGATAGGACTTTTCTAAAACATGAAGGACAATAGTAGGAAGAAAAAGTGTTGTCTTGCATATAAATGGAGAAGAAACGTGAATGAGAGGATAAGCAGTAGAAAATTATGAACATGAGAAGGAAAGAGAAAGAAGAGAAAACACGTTAGAGTTTTGATTATTCTTAGTCTTCAAAAAGAATGTTGAAGTTGCTCACGAAGAAAACATGAGAGAGGAAGAAAAGACCTTCCATTTAAGCTCAAGATCCCTTCATTTGGTGAAGAATGAAGGTAAAGCTATTTTGAGATATTTGAATTTTTGGAAGGATTTTAGTCTATGGAAATTGGGAAATGTTTGGGTTTAAGTATTCTAGAACAAATTCCAGTGATTG
>JANZXR010000145.1:0-13822 GCA_027575705.1 Erythroxylum echinodendron | reverse complement strand
AAGAATTTGGTTTTTAAAAATCTTGTGATTTATAATTTCTGTTTTAATTATTCAAATTCATATGATGCCATGTGGAGTACTATAATGATCACACGTAGTGCTCCCTTATCTTAGGATATGTGTCGGAATGACCTACGGGCGTCTTGGTGCGTATCCTGCGGTGTGGGAGTGCTACACAATTTGGTTGCATACCACCTCTAAGGAGTTTTCCAACATATCTTACTACAAGCTGCTTAGACAAACTCACCCAAAGGTCCATTGGTTTGAACTAATTTGGACGAATCTACTATCTCCTAAAGAAGCTTTCATAAGCGGTCTTGTGATGAAGGATAAGCTCAAAACTAAAGTTAGATGGTTTGGTAACTCAACCAATGTGGACACCAGATGCCGCTTGTGTGGTAGTGACAATGAAACTTGGGATCACTTATTTTTTCAATATAAAGTTTCAGATGTTATTTGGGATGCAATCCAAAATATAATGTCGGTGCATTATGCTCTAGGGGAATTGAGGGGTATGTCATAGGGTTATTTGTCAGTTCTCCACTATTACTTATGACTTGTGATTGTGATGATTATATGACATGATATTGAAATAAGGAATGCATGTATATTTATGAACAAAATTATTATGTTATGAAATTGCATTTGCGGATATAATACAATACAAATATATACATATATGTATCATTTGAAATTCTTAAAAGTGACTAGCATAATTATAGTATTAATTCACTCAGCGAGGTTTGACTCTCCTAAACTATTTTTCATGTTCTTCTTTTATGATCTCTTCTAATAGGGTACTTTGTCGGTTTTCTTCCTCTTCGATGATTTGATGTATGTGTGTTGGTGATCTTTAACTCTAGAGCCTCAATAGTCTTGCATAGATTCAATTTCCCTTGTATTAACTATCTCAATGTCGTAGCACATTAAGGATTGCATATTACTAGAACTGTTTGATTGTTATAATTATGAGTTTGATCATTTTAAAATCTCAGCTTTATTATAGATATAGAGATTTGATGGCATTTTAGGCTTGCTAAGGGTTCAGTAAACCTTGAGTTTACTGTTCTATTAGTGCTGGTCACGATTTAAGGTTTGGGTCATAACAAGTGGACATGTGTTTATAAATAGGATAAAAATTTGGTAGATGTGTGTATGTATATATATGGGAAATTTTTTTGTCATGTATGTATATATATAAAAAAAGGTTTTGTGGCATGTTTCTCTTTCTCTCTCTCTCTCTATATATATATAGATGGAGAAAATTTGGATGTCATATGTGAAAATATATGGGAAAAATTTTTGTAAACCATGTGTGTATATATATAGAAAAAGTTTGATGGTATATTCATACAAAAAAGGTTCGGTAACTGTGAATTTATATATGTAATGAAAAATAGTGGCTATATATGTATTTACATAAGAAAAAAGTTCATTGGCCATAGGTGTATATATATATTTAGTAAAAGAATTTTGATATAAAAAAGTTTTATGGACATATCTGTATATATATGAAAAAAGATTAGTAACCACGTATGTATATATCATCATCATCATCATCATCAACACCTAGTTAAGTTCTCGCTGAATCGTGGAGTATAGACAGGTTCGATAGTACGCAACCTTACTCTTACTTAATAGAGAGACTATTTTCGATCACATATGTATGTATATATATATATATATATATATACAATTTCTTTTTTGTAGTCATGTGTGTATATATAGGAAAAAATTTTAGAAACATTGTGTGCGTATATAGAAAAAAATTTAGTAGCTATGTATGAAATATTTATAGAAAAAAGTTCGGTGACCACACAAGATTACATATGTATATATATATATATATATATATATATATATATAGACATCCCGACCATATTTGTCATCCCTAATATATAAGTTAAAAGTTTGAAAATCATGTATGTATTTAAATAGAAAAAAGTTCATTTTTCATAAGCGTATATATATTTAGGAAACAAATTTGTAGCCATTTATATATATAAATAGAAAAAAAAGTTTAGTGGCCACGAATGTATATATAGGGAAAAAAAGTATGATAACCATGTGTGTGTATTGTGTATAGGTTTAGTTATACATCCACATGTGACATTGATTTCTAAGTAGTTTTATATATTGTATATGGTCTAATAGTTGTCTACAAATAGGACAGGTAGTCAGTACCATGCTCCAGATAGTTTTTGATAAACCAAGCTAAAAATCTATCTTTAAATAATAAACATTGTATAGATAGATATCTTTGCTACCCAAAACTCGAGTTGAAGGTAGGGCGAAACCAAATCTTGTAAGCCCACCACATTTCCGCGGCGGCCCACGCTTCTGAGGATAGCCCATACTACCCTAGTACTGTTGGAATGCAGAATTGTTTTTACTGCGATTCGAACACAAGATGTGGGAGTCACCTGTAAGTTCTGATACCACTTTGCTACCCAAAACTCCACACAAGATTACACACACACACACACACACACACACACACACACACACACATATATATATATACCGGGCACACGGCCTAACCATATTTTTCATCCCTAATATATAAGTAAAAAGTTTGATAATCATGTATGTATTTACATAGAAAAAAGTTCATTTGTCATAAGTGTGTATATATTTAGGAAACAAAGTTGTAGTCATTTATGTATATGCATAGAAAAAAGGTTTACTGGCCACGAATTTATATATAGGGAAAAAAAGTATGATAACCATGTGTGTGTGTGTGTGTGTGTGTGTGTGTGTATATTGTGTATAGGTTTAGTTATACATACACATGTGATAATTATTTTTTTGGGGGCTACTCATGTATATATATATATGTATGTATATAGAAAAAAGCTTGTTAACCATTTATGTATACATATATGAAAAAAAAAAACTTTTAGCCATGATGTGTATTATATATATATATATATATAATACACATCATGTATATATATATAGGAAAAAAATATGTACCCATGTATGCATAAATATCGAAAAAAAGTTTGATAGTTATGCATATATAATTATAAAGGAAAAAAATTTTATAACCACACATACACACACACACACACACACACATATAACTTTAGGACCCGATAGAATTTTAGATATTGACTGTGTATTAAATCCTGAACAATTAATTTTAGAATGGTCTAATAAAATTCAACTTTTATTACAAATTGATAAACCTTTTGGTACAAAAATTAATAAAAATCATTTATGGAATTTTATTACTTATAAAACAAAAGGAATTGTACAAACATTTTTAAATGATAATGAAACAGCATTAAAAAACACCCCTCACTATCAACAAGCAAATACTGATGTACAAACTTTTCATGCAATTGCAAGTGAAATATATAAAGAATTTTTAGGTAAATATATTATTTCACATCAACAAGAAGTCGCACAAGAATCAAGACAACAAGCTATATGGCATTTAAATAATATTGAACTCTATGATTTATGTTATCTAGATCAATTTATTTGTGAATTTAAAAAATATTATTATAAATTAGCAAGGAATGAACAAGAAATGTATATACATGTATTTATACAAAAATTACCTCATCCCCTTAATTTACAAGTTACAAAAGCTTTTCAAAATAAACGTGAACAAAATCAAATTGCTTATAATCTAGGCGGAGCCATTAAATTAACACAAGATTTATTAGCAGAACAATGTTTAGATATGAAATTACGCAAAACATTAAAACATAAAATTCATCTTTCATGTTGTGATAAAAATGCCGAAGTACCACAAAAATATGGATGTCAAAAACAGTATAAGAAAAAAGTTAAGAAATATTTTGCTAGATATAAACCTTATAAATGGAAAAAATATATGAAATATCCAAAATCTAAACCTCATTTTTATAAACGAAAATTTCGCCGATATGGATATAGACAACGAAAACCAAGAAAATTTTATCCAAAACAACAATATTGCCCTCAGAAGAAAAAATCATGTAGATGTTGGCTTTGTAAAGAAGAAGGTCATTATGCAAACAACTGTCCTCAAAAACAAAGTAAAAATCCAAAATATCAAACAAAAGTAAATATTTTAAATTCAGCTTTTGAACATCAATTAGAACCTATTGAATCAGATTATGATACAAATTCAACAATTTCTTCTTTATATGATTATGAATCACAAAATCAATCAACCGAATCATCAACTGAATCCCAATACAACTTTTATTCAAGTAGTAATTCAGAATAAAAAAGTAAATGCATATATAGATACAGGAGCAACTATTTGTACTGCTTCTAAAACATTATTAAATACATGAAAAAAACTGGATAGACCTTTACAAATAAGAATAGCAGATGGAAGTTTTAAATATATATGGTATGTTAGTTATTATAATAATATTATTATTGAAAACTATACTTTTGCAGTTCCTTCAATCTATCAACAAGAATCAGGATTACCATTTATCATTGGAAATAATTTCTTAAAACTTTATAATCCATTTTGTCAATATTTACATTATATAACATTAAAAACTCCATATATAAAATCCATTAATCAAAAATCTATTATTCTTAAAATTCCTATTTATCATACTTCATATTTAAAACAATTAGTACAGATCACTGAAAAATTGGAATCATTACGCTTTTATTTAATCAATAATACAAGTCTACAAATAGAAATTGAAACACTCTTAGATCAAGTTTGTAGTGAAAATCCTTTGGATCCAGCAAAAAATACAAATCAAGAATTAATTGAAATTAAACTCAAGAATCCAGATCAAGAAGTCAATGTAAAAAATAATATACCTTATTCACAAATTGATGTACAAGAATTTCTTACTGAATGCACCGAATTATTAAATAAAGGATTAATTTCACCTAGTTATAGTAAACATTCAGCCCCAGCTTTATATGTAAATAACTCAACTGAACAGAAAAGAGGAAAAAGACGTATGGTTATTAATTATAAAAAATTGAATGAAGCAACTATTGACGATGCATATAAATTACCACGAAAAGATTATATTATAAATAAACTTAAAGGACATAAATGGTTTACAACCTTAGATGCAAAATCCGGATATTGGCAACTTAGATTACATGATAATACAAAAGAATTCACAGCATTCTCTTGTCCCCCATAAAAACATTATCAATGGAATGTATTACCTTTTGGATTAAAACAAGCACCTAGTATTTATCAAAGATTTATGGATAATAATTTAACTGGTTTAGAAGATTTTACATTTGTTTATATTGATGATATAATTATTTATTCAAATCAAGATAAATTCGACCATTTGAAAAAAGTTAAAATTGTTCTTTAAAGATGTAAAGATAAAGGTATTATTCTTAGTAAAAAGAAAGCAAAAATAGCCCGACAAAATATTGAATATTTAGGTATTGAATTTAATAATGGTTATTTGACATTACAACCAAATATACTCATCAAATTACAAGATTTTCCCGACCAACTAAGCAATCCAAAGCATGTACAACAGTTTTTAGGTTTATTAAATTATATCTCTGACCAAGGTTTTATGAAAGATTTAGCAAAAGAAAGAAAGTGTTTACAACTAAAGTGCAGTCCGAAACATTAATGGACTTGGACTACTTCAGATACTGTTGCTGTACAAAGATTAAAATCACTCTGTAAGAATCTTCCTCTCTTATATAATTATCTTCCAATTGATACACTATTGCTCCAAACGGATGCAAGTATGGATACATGGGCAAGGTGTCTTTTGGCACAACCGCCAAATACAAAGAAGCATCTATTATGCAAATATATCAACGGTACTTTTAGTACTGCTGAGATCAAGTATACAACTCATGAAAAGGAAACATTAGCTCTTCTCAAAACTCTGAGAAAGTGGCGCATGGATCTATTACCTGTTGCATTTCAAGTGCAAACAGATTCAAAATATTTATGTGGATTTAATAAATATACAATAAGGACAAATTATAATCAAGGACGACTTATTCGTTGGCAACTCGAATTAAGTCAATACAATTATACTATCAAATATATCCAATCTTCTGACAATTTTCTTGCAGATATTTTGACTAGAGAATGGAAGCAGCTATAAGCAAACTTGAAGAAGCACTCACTCAAAAGGAATTAGAATTACTCAATCTTCAACAACTCGTTGGATCAACCATAAAAGAAATCAATCAATTAAGAACTACTATTCAGTTACTAAAACAACCCAGTCAACAAACAACCACTACCACTTCTTCACCTACCGAAGAACCTACAACTACCAATATACCTCCCTCACCAATCCAATTAGTCACTCCTTCTCAGCTTACTAAACAATCTCCAAAACAACCACCAGAAACACCATCATCATCTTCACAGAAAAAACAGGATCACTCAGATGGAAAAACCTATGTGATATATAATGGACCTATGGCAGGACTTTATGACGAATGGTATAAAGCCGCTGTACACATTACAGGCAGATCAGGCATTATACACAAAAGTTTCAATTCAAGGATAGAAGCAGAAAAAGCATTCGAAGAATTTAAGAATCCAGGTTTTAGACCTTTATATAAACAAGCATTGGAATCACCAGCTTCTAGCAGCAAGATGACCTCATTAGGCAAACCAGCAAACATGGATCGAATCAATGCTATACCAACAAAGGATATACAAATGGAAGCACGCAAGCTCACTTCAGAAATATTTTATGAAGGTTTTCAAGCACTCAACAATTGGACAGAAGCATCAAAGATTTTTCAATATTATCCACAAAATCGAGGAAAATATGGACCTAAAGCAATCATTCTTCCCGAAGCAGACCCCTTGACAACATATATTCTATTTCAAAGTGGACTCATTGACACCATTTATCTATTGAAGTTAACTCTGTTAGCATAATTTCCCACTGGATTTAGCCAAGCAGTCAAGAATTACAAAGATCGTTTTGCCAAGGATAGAGAAATATTTATCAAAATTTGGAGCAGCTACCCTATCTTCTCTTCTGGAAATTTAGAAGATGGAGAAATTCAACTTGGACGCATAGCATATATTCAACTTGGAATCAGCAATGGACTTTATCCCAGCATTGATGCAGCCCCAAATCATACATTTGATTGGGAACTTATTAATCATTTTAATCTGAATTGTTTTGAAGGCATATTCACACAGCTTAATCTCATTCAAGCAGATTCTATGCTCAAGATCAACTACAAAGGCAATAATGTAGTTATGACTTCAGCATACAAATCAGCAATTACTCAGGAAACATTGCAGCTCATCCAACAGTTTAAACAGCCGTTTATCAATCTCAATGGAATCTTCGCACCTCTCAATTCAACATGGAAGCAAGCATTATGTCAACAGTTACGATATCACACTTTACATAATTGTACTCTCTGTCCAGCACAGATCAGTCAACCACATGGAGACCATAATGAAGACAAGTCACTCGAAGCAATTATTGAAGACTGAATTATTAAAGTTATTTGAATCATTCAAAGTTGATACAATGTAGACTCACGAGCGAGCAGTGTCGGCACAAACCGACAACCAATGTAAATAGGGTAGATTCGTTTCTTTTTGCTTTTTGCTTTTACTTTTCTACTTTTCAGCTTTAAGTACGAATCTTACTGTTTTCTTTTTCTTTTGTCTGTCTGATGTAACTTTTCTTTTTCTTTTACCGATTCCTTCGGTAACCCGTTTTCTTCTTTTTCGGCCTATATAAGGTCACTTATGTAACTTATTTCAGTATGATGCAATAAACTATCCTTCTTCACTCCTCTCTCTGGTCGCTTAACCGTGGAAGGTGTTTAGGCTTTTGAGGTATGCAATGTATAGTTTATTCTTCATCACCCTTTTTACATAGCAAGTATTAATGTTCTTTATATTATTACTCTTTATCATACATATCATACTTAGTTATTTTTATCCAATTTATCTCTTTGTTCTTGTTTATTATTTTCTGAAATATCTAGTTTTCTAATGAGTACTTATTTTGAAAGGAAAGAAGCACTTAAACAATTAATTAATGAAACCTATATTCAAAATGAAAGATTTAATCATATTATTCAACAACAACAGTTTTATATTAATCAAACTCCTTTAAATACTTTTACCTCTGAAGATATTTGTCATCGCAAAACTATTATTACGTATTTTCAACAACAAAAGCAAGCTAATAAGATCAGACGTCGACAATTAATTAGTGAAATTAATAATTTGATCGATTAATTTTGCAGATATGGGATATTTTCAAACCAAAAGAGATTTAAAAAGAACTATTCAAGAGCTTTATGAAAGTGAAGATCGTATGGATGATCGCATCACAATGTTTACTGAACGCAATAAAAAGGCTTGTCAAGAAAATAATATAGATCAAATGTATCACTATGCAAAAATGATTAAGATGGCCAAGGAATTAAAAGCAATCACTATAGATTTCTGCAAAACAGCAGTTGAACGTATTAATCGACTTATCGATTAATATCTTGTACTATTTTATTTCTTCAATAAAATTACAATTATGTATTTTACTGAGCGACAAATATTGAAAAATCTAATTCGAAATACTGAATATCTTTTACAAGAATATAAACAACAAATTGAACAATTAACTATTCAGATTAATCTACTTTCTAATGCACCATTCATGTTATACTTACCTGCAACCAGAGAATTAAATCAGACTTTAGCTATAAGTATTGCAATTTATGAACAATTACAAGAAGATTTACATGCATATGTTAATCAAATGCAATATTTTATTTGTTAATTATTCATGTGCTATTATTGCTTATTATCTTTTATTATTCAATATTTTCTAGTTATTATTTCATTAACCTTTCCATTTATATATCGATTGCAAGCATTTATTTTTGTATGTTATTGTGTATTTGAACCCTCTGAACTTATATCTCTTTTACAAGCTATTTATCATCTAGGATGTACAGATAATATATTAGTCTATATTTATCTACATTGGGAAAACTTTCAAGAAGAATTTCTTGAATGGTTTTCTACTAATTATTCAAAATATCAGGATAATTATAAACTTTATCAATAGATATGAGTAATTGTTCTATTTGTAATCAATTAGAACAACGAATATTAGAAATGACACCTATAGTTGATTCATATAGACAACAAGTAAGAAATATAGCTATCAGATTAATACAATATATTGATGAACATCCAAATCCAAGCACAATCAATAGAGTTGAATTAGATACAATTCAATTTGAATTAAACACTGTTAGAGAAACATTCCATATAATTGCAACTGAAACAGATACTTTGATTAATACATTACAATTACATCGAATTCAAGCACATAATCAATTATGAATACTAAAGAAGAACGCTCTTCTGAAATATTAGATGTAGATACGTTAGAATTAGAAGAAAGTCAAGGAATATTTCATTTAAATACATTATTTACACCAGATAAACAAAAACAAATCACTAAAACAAAATTAGATTTAAAATCAGGATCCTATATACCTAGAATTTTTGATCGACAAAATATCATCTATTTTGGAAAAATAATTCATGAAACCCCTTTACAAATGAATCAATGTAATGGACACATTCGGATTAGTTTAATCAATCAAGCACAATTAAATAAGCAATTAAGTAAAATTCCAGAAAATAAAAGATCTAAAATTGGATATATTCATTTATCTACTATTCAAATTTTATTAAAATCAACCTTTCAAGAAGACATAGACTCACCAATCAGAATGGCTATTATAGATGAAAGAATGAAAAATTTGAATGATCAGATTATAGGAATGATGAATGGAAACCTAGCATATGGAAAATTAAAATTTAATACAAGATTAAAATTAGGAATACCATTAAGATCACCAAATTTAGATGATTCTATCACTATAGCATATAAATTTTATCGAGAAAATCTAATGACTCAAGGACAATATCCATTTTCAATCACTTATCAAGTCAGTTATGCATTAACAAACTCTCATCATAGTATTGAATTTAAAAATACAGAACGAATATATATTGATGACTTATTTAATGATGTAGGTAAAGTAGGAACAAATTTTAGAACTAAACTTCGAACTTTACCAGCTATTCAATATCCAATTGTACCAAAAAGAAAATCTTTTTCTGATTTACCTAATTCTTCTATTTAACCTCCTTTTATACGAACACAATCATTTAGTAGACCCTTCAATCTACAAATAAAGGAACCAGTGTTAGATAAGAAGAATTCAACATAAGAAAAATTAAATAAGATTGAACAAGTAAATCAACTTTCTGAATATATTCATAAAACATTATGAGCGTTTCTCAGCAATTAACAGATTTAATACAACAAAAAAAATTATTTGAAGACCAAATAACAAATCTTCTACAAACACAAGAACAGTTAAATAATTCAGTACATCAATTATTACATGAAAATCTTACAGCTTTGTATAAACATCGACTTCATATTGATACTAGATTAGAAGAAGTAGAACAACAATGTATTCAAATTAAACAACAATTGAAAAAAATAGAAGCCACGCTCGAGTGGTATCAGAGCTTGAGGTATTCCATCACGTCATTGGTTCGAATCCCAGATCAATCAATGTGGGAATGGAATATTGCTTGTGTATGGGCGCAAGCGAAGCGTGATGGACGATTCTTAAGGTTTGGGATCCGTTAACCTCAACTCGAGTTTTGGTTAGCAAAGTAGTACGATAGCCATGTTTATATATATAAAAGAGAAAATTTTGGTGACTATATGAATGTGTATATATATATATATATATATATATATATAGCAGGAAAAGATCTCTCTGCATTTCGTAGATACCCTAGTTCCAATGGTGGTCGTGCAATAACAGGTTGCCGGCCTCCCAATTGATCATCAACATTCTTTCGTTGATGTTGCTCAATCTTTTAAGGCTCCTCTGTTAGCTATACAAACTTAAGCTCCTTATGAAGCAAACGTTGACGAGGTGAAAGCGGGCTCACGCCGTGGATTCCCAACTATGTTCTTTGATCTAGAGCAAGTCTAACATCTTACCATACCATATTTTTGGTTGCTCATTGGTAAATTTAATAAAGGTTACAATAAAAAGGACTCATAATTAGGTCGACCCTCAGTTCATGATTTGCAAAAATACTCTATTTCACTGGATCTTCGGTCGTCTTTGTCAATAGGACTCTTGGACAATCGCCATATTCTGATATAACTTTATAGTAAAAAGGATTATCTTTATATTTATTCTCGAACTGTGTGGTATATTAGCAATGTCACCATACACATCTTTAAGTGGTCTCAGATTTCAATGTCAAAAAAGAGTCCTTAGTTGTCTCGGTATGGATATCTTTCCGCAGGTTGCCAGCTTATTTTTTTAGAAAATCTGCTCTCTTCAAAATTGCTTCTCTATTGGGTACACCACTAAGATTGGATACGGCAATAATACCCTCAAACAACCTGGGGTCGCAAGACTCCAGGCCAAACTAGATGTCCTAAAAGAGCGGCCTCATCAATTTTGGATTGGTATTGGCCAATTAGATGAATTTTGGCAACGTATTGAATATGAGAATATGCCAACGTACTGTACCAAATGTTGGCACATAGGCCACCTTGAGCTTAAATTGAATAACAGGAAATAAGGAAATACCACCAAACAACAGTGGTAGCCCAAATCACCTACTCCCTTTGTAGGAATACCCCATAATTCGAAGGAAGACTGCTTCCCTAAAGCAGGAACCTCACAACTACAGATGTAAAGTCCAATACCACAGCCAGCACCAACAGGAACTTCAACACAAATGAATCCTGCCACTGAGCCTCACATACCACTGCCAGAGGTTCACCGTGAAACTTCTATGCCTAAAGGCATTGCTGATTAAGGACATATTTTAGACTGTGACATTGCAAAAGAAATAGTAATACAGGATGGGTCGTATCTCATTTCAGCTCCTACATGCCTAAGACAAAATTGTCACCTTGATGCACCAATTGATGATTTGAGACTCCTTCAAAAAAAGCTACAAAATGTTTATCCATATTAATCCGAGAGGAGACGTCGCAAGGTTTGCAAGATTTCTCAGTCCATCTGACAAGCACATTTGCTCATCACTCACTGCAATATATACAAATGTTAGTGGAGACTCAAAACTTGAATCTGGCACCTCAAGATCTCCCTAAAATTAACCTTCAGCTGGCAATACCTTCAAAAATATATTACAAAGGTGATCCTTAGGTTGGGCAAAATTTCATAGTCCCAAAGTGAAGGGGCCACCCCAGGAAAAACGCGGCACCTCCCACTCCTTCGCAACAAGAACATAACAACTCCAGTTTTATTCCCAAGTCCTCAGCTCTTCCCCCTTATTTTAATGATTAATCAACTTTTCTGGAATGTTTAAGATGTGGCTAACAAGGCTTTATTGCGTCGCTTAAAAAAACTATGCCAAACATACTCAATTTTAGTGTTATTTTTATTTGAACCTTTTCTACCTACTGACATGATTTCCTCATTACGTGATACTCTTACTTTTTTTGACCGTTATTCTGCAACAAATAGTACAATCTGGACTTTGTGGAGGGATGGCTTTTCCCTGACTGTAGCCTCTGAGTTAGACCAATGTGTTAATTTTTCGATCAATCACCCAATGTGTAACACCTACATACCCCCTGGGAGGAAATGCAGGTGCTACTCAAAGCAGAACCAAAGTAATCCAATACATACTAAAGCATTTCTAGAAACTCAAGGAGCATACATTTCATTCGTCATTGCTTGGGTCATACTCAGAACATAACATACACATTATACTTATTTCATACAAGTCTTAATCCAATTCCAAACTGTATTAAGGTTTTTACAAGCCATTAAGTAAAGCATAAAATATAACATATCTTATTACGTTGAAGAACTAACAAAAACTGGACATTTCTAGAACAAAACACAATCTTCATGGCTACTGCGGTTGTTATTGTCCCAATCTTCATACCTTCCTATCTGAACCTACACGGGGCAAAACCACCGTGCTACCGTGCTAAGCATAAAGCTTAGTGGGAAAAAAAACTAAAAAGGATATAGCTTGACAACTGTTTCAAACAGTCATCCAAACATTCACATATTCAAAGTCACATCAGATAATAAGCAGTGTTTACTCATCCATTTCCAAACCGAACCAAAATATAATGAATCTCAGAACATATCAAAATAGGTCACACATTTACTTCAGCGTAAAACTCACCAATTTCAAAATTTTAATTTTAACATATCAGATAAAACTTGTTTGTAATAAACAGAAATTGCTTATTTCATAATAGAGCTCAGATGTTTCAGATCAAAGCTTATTTATATCAAAACTGAGTATATAACAAAATACAAAATAAGTTAGTCTGTTAATCCTTTATACAGAAGTGGGTAACGAGACTAATACAGGAGATACCGTGATTAGTATCATAGAACAGGAGAGACTTATGTCTCAATAACAGGAGACACTGAAGTGTCAGTAACAGGAGACACCAAAGTGTCAGTAACAGGAGACACCGAAGTGTCACAGGAGCAGCTGCAGACCCTTCTAGGCATGCCTATTTACCTACGTCTAGGACTTAATATTTTTAAAATAAACTATTTTAGATTCCAAAATTTTATGCAAAAGATGAAGTACAACATATGTCTTTATTCTATTTTGCTTTAAATGAACTTATTTATTGGCATTTGATCAATCATAACATACCTTATAAATACAATTATGAGCAATTATAAATCAATAGAAGTGTTGAGTCATCACACATTATGTAAAAGCACACAATTATAAGGCACTTCCAATACAGTCCCAACTATCAAACTCCTCGGACAACTGATGGTCCGGTATTATCAC
>JANZXR010000144.1:7606-22710 GCA_027575705.1 Erythroxylum echinodendron | reverse complement strand
AGAATTCTCGTGTTCAACAGTTGTTTCCATGGATCCAAACGGCAACGTACAGCCTCGTCAGAATCCGGCTGAACCAACTTTCATCCACTTGTTACAACTTACAAATGAAGGGATTTTGAGGTCAAACCTTAGTTTACCTTCTTTACTTGTTACAACTTACAAATGAAGGGACTTTAGGTCAACCCTTAGTTTACCTTCTTTCCTTGTTACAACTTACAAATGAAGGAATTTTAGGCCAACCCAAACCTTCACTCAAATTTTGTGAAATAATTATTAAAAAATATATGTGAATTCACTAATAAAATTATCATTAAAAATTAATCGCTATCACTCTAATTAAAAATTTTCATCCAATTAATCGATTTCTTTCTTGGCAAATTGACTCAAAAAAATTAAATGTCCAAAAAATATGATTAAATAAAACTGGTTAAGAACAAAAATTAGAAAAAAATGAGCAAATCTTGTTTAGGTATTTAGTATCTTTGGGAGAGGACCACTCTAAACTTAGTCTAATGATTAGAATGATATTAAGAACAATATCTCGTTTACCAGAGTTCTTATGTATTGAAATAAAAGGCGTGTTATAGAAAATCAATCGGCAAAGGAAACACGTTGCTGGTGGACGTCATGGCCACGTGCCTAATCTGTAGCTCCACGTTGGATTCCAAGTGGCAGGCTGTAATTTGCAAAGAACGTCCAGCCCAAACTCTTTCCTAACTGTCCAGATCTAACCTTCATAAATGAAACATCCTCAGAATGACCAAATGAAAGCCACTTGCCGCAGGCTGTCTCCGCATGATCTGATAACGGTAGGCGCTGAAATGTCACGTGTCAGCATCAGGTTCGTCTGTGGTCGCTATAAAATCACCCTCAATCCTCATCAACGCCGACCCTTCTCAAACTAAAAACGAGAGAGAAAGAAAGAGACGAGCTTCTTTTGGTTTTTACCGGCGTTCTCTAATTCGCTTGGTGCAGGTCGGGAACTGCTTGGCTTCTTCGCCAAATGGCGAGATGTGATTAGATAAGATATTGTGGAAGCAAATCGGATCCCGCCTTGCATCAACTGAATCGGAGGCCGCGGTAAAAGTGATTGACGGGTCCTTGTCTCTCCGGCGACATTCAGATGTCTCAGGTTCCCACTTTGCTTTATTGGTTTCTAACCAAACATATATTCTTTTTATGTTTATATAACTTCTGGATTGTTCTCTATTGATCTGACTGCACTAGTTTCTTTTAGATCTGGTGGAGTTTTGATGTATATTAGATCTTATAAGTACTAACTTCCGTTATTTTCTTATCCACTTTAATTGAACTTCTCGCCTGCGAGCTTCGATTTTGGTGAAGTTGGTGTAGTATTTATGTATGATTCAATAAATATGTGTGCGCCTGAGCGATTGAACTTCATTGCAGTAATACTGAGCCAATAAATATGATTTTCTGACGGTGTCATTATTCAACTAATTATGTTTTCTGTTTTAGTATGGTTCTGTTTAAGTGAATGTATTATTGCTGATTAACCAGCTCCAGATTTATCTCATAATCTATCGCCATTGCTGTATTTCTGTATAACTAGAGGTATTACTGCAGAATGGAAACCTTAACCTCTTCGCCGTTTTTCCCTAGTGAGACATCTATTTCTGCATAGGGTTATTTTTTTCTGTTAATTTCTTCTCCACGAAAAGGAAAAACCTAAAATATATTCGGTGATATGTCAACACATATCACATAATTCACTGTTTGGTTCAACCCACATAGACAAATTTTGTTGAGTTGTAGTCATTAGACTAACGTACATGATTGTTGCTGTTGTTACTAATTTAAGGTAACTTGATGTACGTCGAGTGGTTGTCTTAGGGGTAACTGAACTTCGCAAATTGTTTTAATGTGGTTCATTATAAAGCCTGCAGCTGATAAAAGCATCTGATCTGAATTTTGAAAGCTCGAGGTTAGAGAAATACCGGGCAGATCTAGTTAATGCCTAATAGTGGAAATGCTCCCAATAAGAAGATTTTTATTTGCCTCCATCAGTGTATAGAATGTCATTTTGCCCTCGCTCATTCTGTCACTAAATATATGGCGCCACTAAACCATAATTCTGGACCGACCTGCCACGGAGATAGATATTGATTTGGAAGTTAGCAATGACTGGCTTTATATGGGATTGGATGTTATGGATTTTCATTTTCTTTTAACTTCTGTAGTAACTTGTTTCTGTGTGTTCCTTAGATTAGAAAAATTATTTGTCGTTATTAACTGGAAATTCAGTGTAGAGCATCACTTTGGTTTCATCTTTGTCGTGAATCTTCTGGCTGCCTAGATATGCTTTGGTAGTCGTTTGTCTTCTACATTTATCATTTGAAGTATTACAAAATAGGCAAACGATTAAGAATATAAGATTAAGCACCGATGCTGGTATTTACCTATCCAGCTACCCTGGACGCTTGTTCATGTGCAGTTGGATAACTCTTTCATCATATTTGATTAATGAAGTGTATGATGTCATTAAGTAGCCTGCAGAAATATTCATGCCTTATTTGTCACTCTATCTAAAAAGTCAAAGGTTCCTTACTTTGCGTCAGAGGTTGTTTCTGTGACTTATCTGTGACCTTATTCTATCTATATCTTTTATTTCTCTCATCTTAAAATGTTGTTTTTTCCCTTTTTTTTGTCAATTTGTTTTGTAGATTAGTTTCTTTTGTCTCTATTCTGTTGCTGTGATTTGTATGCTATTGTATATGTCTTGTGAAGCACTAACATATCTTATATTATAACCGAATTCCCTCTTTGTTCTTATTCCACGCATTAAGGTGGAATATTAATAGGTACTATATTTAAAATGCTCGTAGGTTGCCTTTTAAAAAAATGAATTTAATGTGTCATTGTCTTGAACGCTTGGCCCTGGACTGACTCTGAAGAAATGAACAAGTCATGTCTTGTCTCTGTTATATTGTTACTATTTGACTAATGACAACGAATTGTGCTTTACTTGACCATTGTTTTCTTCAGTTTTCAGTTTGTATAATACAGTTTGCTTGTCACTTTTTTGCTAAAAGATCAGACAATTAAACTCCTAAGGCATTTTAATGCATTTATGGATAGACATATAATTGGCATGTAAAGTAGAACACGTAAATTTATATAATGCATCACATGTAAACATGAGAGTTGTATGTCAGTGACTTGAAGAAAATATGACTTTAGTTAAGATTATAAATTATAAATTATAAATTACAATTTTTATTCAATTAATCTTCACAATTTAGATGAACGTTAAGAGTTCAATTCGATTAATATTAGAGATTTAAATCTATCTTTCGGAGCTTTAAAGGTTAAAACTATCCGTTGTAATAAAACTCTGGTACGTGAGGTGTTCTACCAATGAAATTGTTTTTATTGCTGGTGCTACTGTACTGGGCTTTATAACAATTTCTCTACTGGTTTCCTGTATCGCACTGCTTTCTGACCATTGTCTGTGCCTGTTACCCCTGAAGAACTTCTTTCATAGCTTATGGGGAAATATAACGCCTTCGCCTCCTTCAGTGGGGGGAGTAGCACGACTGTTATACCTCTCTTTGTATTTGTAGTGACTTGAGTGATATGATGTAGCTCTGTGTACCTAAGCTGAAATCATGTGACGAAGTGCTATTTAGTCCTTAATGTCAGTGGTCAGCACCTAAATTGTCAAGGCATGTCTGTCGTCTTTATTTTGTTTCGTCAGGTTGCAATAATTTGCTTTTTTGACTGACTGTTTATTGTTCCCCTTTTCCTGCTTCCAAACTCCAATTCAACCGTTATTCAATTATTTTGCCCTCGTTTGAGTTGGTCATGATCGATTGTTGCCCTTCCGGCCTTCCCGAAAGTAACTGTCCTTTGCGTATGTTGGGATTGAAATTGGCTTGTAAACTTGTTGGATTAATATCTACTTAAATATATATATATATATATATCAAATCCCTTCTGCTTAGACACTATGACAGCCATAGTATATGATAGTAGCTATGTTTCTCCCTAAAGTTGTAGCTTTGATAAGACAAGGTTAAAGGATATCGAGCTGACAGAATGTGCAGCAGCTGTGTCACATGTAAGGGGGCAATTGTCCCTTCATAGTTTTTGGCCCTTATTTATCAAAATCATTTAATTGCCCCCACTGCTCTCCACAATTGATCCACATTCTTCTTATTAGTTCATACCAGTATAAACTTCCAACTAATTAAAAATATTAAATATAATAAAAAAGAAACTTAAGCACTTGTCCTAAAGCTAAAAGTAATAACATATTAGTTAATTTTAAATGCTTCAATTATAAGAGAGATAAACTTGAGCTTAAAAAAATTTAAAGTGTCTTTTGAGAAAAGAAAAATAGCTTTAATCTAACGGCGAACAACTGACATAAAAGAACAAAATAGAAAGGAAAAGGCATGATAAATCTAAAGATTTAACTTTTAAATTAAATATTTATGTATAATGTAAAAGGACTTTTTTTCCCATGCCAAAAAAATTACAAACAATGTGTAAAGAAAAAATGATAATAACACAAGATGATTTTTTTTGGGGGGATGATATATTTAAAAGTGTCTAATTTTTAAGATTTTTAATTCAGTTTAAATTTAAAATTTTTAATTAAGTGATAAAAATTTTGAAACTTTAGTAAGTCAATTAAAAGGTTATTTATGATAAGGTAATTTATGATAATATGGTATGTTTAAATTGTTAAAGTTTTAAAAGGTTGGTTAATTAAAATTTTAAAAATTAAACATTTTAAAATTAGTTATTTTTATAAGAAAAGAAATTCAAAGACTAAATTACATATAAAAAAACTAGCATTTTAAAATCCGTGATTAATTCGTAATTTGAAAAGGATTAGCCTAACGTGAAACAAAAAGTATACTTCTTAGATCTTTCTTTTATATTACTCCCTTGACAGCAGTTTTAGATAGGTCACACCCCACAAATGACAAGCCCCAATTAATGAAAGGGAAGATGGTGCGCTTGTGTGGGTGAAAATCCGAAGTACCTTCTCGGCAATCTTTACCTTTTAGCTGTTGAAACTTTAAAGTTTTAGCAGAATACAAGTTCCATTCCCATTATATGATATCTGGAGGACGAGGAAGGTTTGGCAAATTGAAAAACTTCAGTGAGTTTTATATGACGGTGTAACAGGGAGAAAAAATATATATAGTAACTGCAAATCCTTCTTGAATGGGCCTGTGCTCTGCTCACAAATCTATTGGGCAAATACTGTAGACCACAGGAAAGTTTGCATGTGAGCTACCTTTATAACATATATATGAACTAAAACCTAATTTCACCAAAAAGCCTACTGACAGTTACTCTATTACTATACCAAAAAATGTCTAATCGTATCTGAAGCTTCAAGGGATGTGACAGCAGTAGTACCAAGCAAAGGGCTGCCAACTTTTCAAAATTCAATGACGCAATTTCAACAAATTCTTGGGGAAGTAGCCCAAACGGTCTATTTAAACTCTCTATTTTTTCTTCGTTGGTTAATTAAAATTCTTTACAAGAAATACGAAAGAGAATATTTAAAGGAGCTTAGTGGTGAGTGCCTGTGGCTGCAATGATGAGTGGAGGGGACATCTGACACAACCCCTCCCCTCCGGCGCCTTTCTGGGCCCTTAAAACCTGGAGCTCTTCCGCTTAATTCCAAAACTTTAACCCAGTATGGTGGAAAAATGCGACTGTTCGCCGACTTTATAACTATTTTGTCTCCATAATATGCACATGATCATTCAGTTCTGCTAGATTCCCTTATAATTTGAATTTTGATGGCTTGGGATTTGAGACTTTCAACCCCTTCTTCCATTGAGTTACTAATTTCTGTTTTCAACAAATATCAAGACAAACGAAAATAATAAAAGTGAAATGGATTCAAATGTTGTCGATCCTTGAACAATATTTACCAAATAAGAGATTTAAGGTGCATAATAAGACATCAATTTTCATTTAAACCCATTGGAGGATTTAAGCGAAAGACTTCAAAATCATTATAAAAAAAAAGCTCTCTTATTTCCCCTTTAACTTTGATTAATTATTTACAAAAAAAGATGCAGTTACCCTAAATTTTCGCATTAATTTAGATTCAATTTTTTCTCTATTAATTTCACACAAAATTTTGAGATAATATTATACAATAAGATATTATCAAATAATGCCCATTCTCATGAATGTAATTCTATTTAAACTTAATAATTAAATACAACTAAGAATAAACTTCCCTTTTCTTTTTTTTACTTCGTATTCTAACTAGTGAAACTGAAACATATTAGGGTAATTGAAAAAAGAAAGATTATCATATGATACCTTTTGTACTTTTTACATTTTTTAAAAAATATTTGGTGCAAGATCAATGATGTATATTAACTAATTTAGCAGTGCGTAATAAGATAGCTGTTTAATATTTAACAAAAAGTAAAGATTATAGATAGAAAATGAATATAGTAGGAATTGCACTAGAGAAGAAGATAGAAATGGGAATTGAATCCACCGCCACCAATCCACAGTGGGACAGAGGCTAAAGTGACGAGACCTCTAAACCAATACATGAAAAATTCCCCTTCACTCTCAGGACTCGGCTCCTTTCTTTTGCCTGGCCCATGCCCATTGTAGGAGCTGGTAGTTAAGTAGCATTCATGTATTTATACGCAACCATCCACATCATATTAATTTTCCCTTTTTGTTGTAAAATTAGTTTAAAATTTGAAAATGGGAAAAAATGGTACGGACATTCTCTAAATGTGGTTGAACTTAATTAGATAATCGTTGCAAAGATTAGAGATAACATTAGGATATAAAACAACATCTTTCTTTAATTAAATTTTGACTTAGATTGTCCAGACTGATATTTACCCATACTTAATTTTTTTAAATAAAATAATATCATCTTGTTTTAAAAAATTAGACTTAGAATTAATCTAGGCCAAATTTAGCCCATAAATTGACGCATTAAATACGCTCAAATTTAAGCCTAGACGTCAGTCTATTATCATCCCTAACAAACCTAGTGCAGTGTCACAAAGGACCTGCGAAACTTGTATGTTAATGTCTCCATGTAATGTGACAGTTTGTGTCATAAACCTTCAACTTCCTAGTGACTAAATACGCTTTTGTGGATTACGTTCAATTGGGGTTATGTTTAAGTAATGAACATATAATTTAAAACACTTTCGAGTTTTGATTAGCAATAAAGGCTGCTTCGAGATCAACAATCGGCGCTGAGGAGCCAAAATCAAGCGGACCTCGTGCTCCATAGACAACTTAGAATAATAGAGTAGGCCCGCGCATCTCTCTCTTTGTCTCTATCTATTCAAATTATTTATTATAAATGCCCCACTGCCCCATTGGCCACTAGCATTGCTCTGTCTCTGAGCCTCTGTGCGTACAGAGAGGAAAGGATAGTTTTCTAATCTACTCTTCCAAATTACTGTTCTGGAGTCCTGCAGGTTGGTTGGCTGGTTTCATATTTACTTCCCTTCCCATTCTTGCATTTACTCTCTCCTCTTCTCCGTTTATCCTAGCTGCGTGTGATACTGATGCCATAGTTTGTTTCTTGTCTTGTATTTTAGTTATTGGGCGTTACAAACTTCAAATTTGGAATTTTGCTGGCTGCGGGAAGGGACAGGATAGATATATAAGCGCATCCGCTTGAAGTACATAGTCTAATGTACTTCGTGTCATTTGTAGACAGCAGCTTCTAAGAATCAAGTGCTTCTACAGGTTCTTCCAAGGTTTGTTAACTATCTGTTATGATCTCGTGATGTTTTCTCTCTCATTACCTGTTCTTTCTCTTTTTTCTACATGTCAAACTAGCTGTTTCTGCATCCCATTTCATATTCATTGTTTGCTGAGAACACAATATCACCAAAAACTTTCTCTTCTTTGTCCAAATGATTAGACTTTACATCTCTCTCTCTCTCCTTTTTCTTAATTATGACACATGACATTGTTTTGCTTTCATTTTGGAACTTAATCACAGTTTTCTCCCCTTTTCTGTGCGGTGGTTCTCGAGAAATACATTTTCAGTGCTGATTTATTTTCTAAGATTTTACATTGATTTAAGCTGAAAAGATATCCCAATCTGCCCTCTCTTGTTTGGTTACTTTTGAAGCCCTACTTTTGGTCACTTTGTGGTTTGAGATCAGAGGTGAAAAGTATATAAGGAATCTACCCAAAGTTTTATTATACGGCAGTGCCCTTTTGACATCGAATTCGAAATATATTAAATACTGTTCTTTTTTCTTTTTCTTTTTGACTTTCTCCTGTTTCTCTAAGTTCCATCCTAGAGATTTGAACTTTACTTCCACTTTTCATTGTGCCTATGACGCCAACTGCCTTTATCTTGATCAGCCTTTCGTATAAGATTTGAGCCTGTTCAAAATTCATTCTTTTGTATCATTTGCTCTCCTCTCTTCCACTCAGATTGATCGGTATGTTTGTTTCATTTTTTGAGTCAAATTTACTTTGAACTGATCTGTCAGTTCGGCTTTAAATATTATTGATCTCAATCTGAGACCTTTTGACACGGTAATCGAGCTGTTATATATTAAGGGACTCTTATTGTTTATTATTCTGAGTAAAGTTTGTATATTTATTTCCGGTTAGCGAGATTACTTGATTTATGAAAGTGGGTCATTCTTAAACGATACATTAGTCTATTTGTTTACTTGAAGACCGAGAGGGAATCTTTTTGATGTACTAAATTAAAAAAAATGTATAAGTTGTGTGCTGTGATGTAGGGGCAAGATTTTGGCATTCTCGTTCAAAAGAACTGATATTTCCAGTAGTCTCTGCAACGATTGAATAGATTATTGTCAAAGAAAAAGATGATGATGATGGGTAGAAGGTTGGCTTGTTGCACCAGGGACAGAGAGACTAGCATTGATTTTGATGAACAAGAGAGTAAGATCTACTGTTATCATTTTCTTGTACTATTGTTTGGGTGAGTTTTATGTTAAATAATTAAATCCCTGTGATTGATGCACAGTTCATTCTTTTTATAAAACTTGCAAAACAATGTTGTTTGTAATCTAACAAGCACCCACCACATGGAGTGGTCCATTTTGCAAATGTACAAATTTGACTTGTTTCCTCAGATGTAAATTTCCTTCATTTGTATAACAGTAGCGTGTTCTAGTTCTTGGGTCATCAGGTTGGTTGGTCAGAGTAAGGGATGAGGTAGGACCCATAACGTGTCAGTTAACCGGTGGGATATCTCAGAGTCCTTAAAGAGAGTGGTAGCCATTAAAATGCGTCAATGGTGCCCTCTATTTAATTCTGGTCACAACATTTATGGTGTCTTAAGAAGAGTGATGTCCTTGTCCCTTGGACTCTGCATGGCTTTTCCCCCCATTGTTGGAAAAGTCTTGTGCATATTTCCAAACTTCATTCCTAAGTTGTGAAATTGAGGTCATTTTCAAAATTTAGGGTAAGCGGTTCCATTTCTTACGTAATGTTTGCCATTAATATTTTTAGAGCCTAATAACAAGTGGTGCAGTGGGGACTGTGGACTACCTAAACTTGAAATTCCCCGTGATCATGGGTATATTTCGTAGTCTAATTGGGCTCCCTTTTCTAGGTGGGACCAACAAATGGGCCATTGACATTCTAAGCACATGGGGGTTTATCTTATATATTCAACTTTTTCTTTTTTTTTTATCTTATATATTCAACTTTTTCTTTTGTATGTGCATTACGTATCATTCAGAGATGGTAAAGTTGAAATCAAAGATCATGGGCCTATGCCATTATATAATGTGTGACACAGAAAGATCACCGTACCAGACACCCCACTGAGTGCTTAGTAATTGTATCACTATAGTTTCTGTGGTTGATGCAAAAGTGGGGAACATTGCGTGGCTGTATTTATTATTTGATTTGAGCTGAAATGGAGTTACTAACTGGAGACCCAAATTTCATTATCTAAAGGACTTTTGGTCCCCAAACACCATGGAAGTCCTCTCTAGTCCTTGTGCAAGTGTGTGAACGTTTTAACAACCTTTAGCGACCGCCTTTCCACAGTCGCTTGGTGTCTAAGGAAGACAAATCATGTCAAGTTTTGTAGTAACTTCTTCCCAAGGGCACAGGGATAGGCCTATTCTTGAAGGAAACTTCCTTCTCATCTTGTGGTCCTGTCATAATTATGCACAAGGAAACTTGTCTTTCCTATATGTACCTATGTCCTCTATAGAATCTGAAAAGAAAGTGTTATTGCCTAAATATCATAGACATGTTTAGATTTCATGGAATCACGATACAATGGTGCATTTGCAAAAGAGAAAAAGATCTAGTTTGTTTATATTAAGCGTCTGAAACAGGTTACATATACTTATCTCGACTGTGGCGTCAGAATATGAGAACTTGATTTTAGGGTTTGAGAGCATATTATATATGTCTTGTAAATGACTTCAACATTTGTTTGCATGTACTTGCAACTTATTAGACAATAATGACCAAAAGAAACTGGTAGCTGCTACACTTCCATGAGAGAAGCTTTGTGAATTATGGCTGCTAGATTTGGAGCGGTTTAGATCAAGTATTAAGAAACATTTCCTTATGAAGGGAGCTTGCTTTTCAAATCATAGGCTTAATCAAGAGGCTGTACAGTTGAAAATACCATAACATGAAAACTTAAATATTGAGTCTAATGAGGATTTGAGGTAAACAAAATATGAGGTAATGCACTTGTACTGAAAATATAATAAAATGAAAAGAGAACGTTATGCATCTATTTATGATATTGAACAGTACAAAGGTCATGAACTTCTTGTGATCATCTCTCCCTTCGATAAATTTTTAGGAGCAAGCAAGTTGATGCAAGAACTCTTATGTGATCTAAGTCTTTCCATTGTTTTAATTGTAAGGTTTTGTGATGTTTTATCGTTGCATACACCCAATTAACATGAAAAGGTTTTAATTTTGCTTCAATACATAATGTTTTTTATCATTGTTTGTGAGAGTGAAAAACTTCCATGAGACCATTGCAACTTGTAACTGAAAATTACAGGAATCATGAGTTATAATGGACTTGAGACTTGCATTATAAACAATCAGTCGTATGAAAATGAAAGTGGCACGAGCAGAGGAGATGGATGCATAAGTGACTCGTTGGATGATGATGAATCAAGCTGTTCTTCTAGCAAAGATGCTTTTGGATCATTTTCTTCTAAATGGTTGATGATGAAGAATGATGAAAGTTTGGATGAATGGGACCTTTCAGCAAGCCCCCAACATTTTTATGTGAAAGAGAAGCCAGCTTATGCTATTCACTATTCTGACAAGGAAATAATGAAGGAAAAATTTGCTAGACTCTTACTGGGTGATGATATTACAGGAGGGCGTAACGGCATCACTACTGCGTTAGCATTATCCAAAGCTATAACAAATCTTGCAGGTATACTGTAAACATTTTTCTGTGTTGAAACTTCAATTGCTCTTACTTTCTTTGATTTTTGTGATGAATTTTCCACCCCAATTGGCCATGAATTTTCAGTTCTTAATCAATTGTTAATGGTTGTTAAATATTAATCTTGTCCTCCATATTATCTCATAAAGCTTTTGATGTTCATATTACTTCAAAAGTATGCCAAAACAATATTCTTGCTGATATTTCATTCATTTCGCAAGTAGTAATTCTATGGTCATTTCTTCCAACTCTTAAAAGTTTTTTCTTTTTTTTCTTTTTTTTTGGATGAAATTTAGCATCTGTATTCGGGGAGTTGTGGAAACTAGAGCCATTGAATGAGGAAAGAAAGAATAAATGGAGAAGAGAGATGGACTGGTTGCTGTCTCCTGCAAACTATATGGTGGAGTTAGTTCCTGCCAAGCAAAATGGTGCTAATGGCCGGACCTTGGAGGTACTCTTTATTTATTGCGACACAGTAGAGTAAACTTTAAGTTTTTTACATGGCTCGGAAAATCTCATAGTTACTTGTTATATTGAGGCAGATAATGACTCCAAAAGCCCGTTCAGACGTCCACATGAATCTTCCAGCACTTCTGAAGTTGGACTCTATGCTAATTGTAGGCGATCTCTTCACTCCTACAATTTAATTATTAGTCATTTATTTGCCATCATATTCACTGCTTTGGATTCGTTTATCTTTACAGGAAACACTGGATTCTATGGTTGATACCGAGTTTTGGTACTCGGAAGTAGGAACTAGGGCAGAAGGAAAAAGCAAGAGCGCAAAGCAGAGCAAGAAATGGTGGCTACCACAGCCTCAAGTACCCGGAGCTGGGCTTTCTGAATTGGAAAGAAAGAAATTGCTCCATCAGATCCAGATGGTTTATCAAATATTCAAAGCTGCCAAAGCCATCAATGAACATGTTTTGCTTGAAATGCCTGTGCCAGACATTATTAGGGATGCACTTCCCAGAGTAAGCGTACTTTCTCTAAAGTACCATTATTAATTGCATAAATCTGTATGCATTTTCTCAACAGACCTTTATTGCTCTGTAAACCTCTATGTCCTCCACTTTGTTCGTTAGCTGATAAAGGGCGGGCCTGTTTTACTTCATTATATCATTTACTTTAATGCACTTATGATTTTTCTTAAACTTAGGCCAGCACACTATTGCTGCAATTGGGTTTTATACATGCTGGTGGTGAAATAGTTCAGCTGTTTATAATGAAATGAAACATTGATTTAGATTTTTTTTCTTGAGAAATTGGTGGATATTTGGAAGATACCTTTGTTCACTGATTAACTAAACAATAATGATAAACGAGTTTTAGATTCAGAAACTTCTAGATGAGCAGTCTTGTGACATTTCTTGCTTTTTGTTCTGTCAATTTTTACAGTCTGGCAAGTTGAATCTTGGTGAGAACCTGTACAAAGCCTTGACTACAGGCTCGGGAACAGCAGAGGAAATACTAAATTCTCTTAGATTGAAATCTGAAAACAGTGCCTTAGAGGTCTTTAACAAGCTGGAATCTGCAGTGTTTGTGTGGAAAGAAAGAATTACAGCACAAACTAGCGGTAGATCTCCTGTTCGGACTTCATGGTCACCTGTTCGGACATCATGGTCTTTTGTGAAAGACCCGTTGTCAGAGATTGACAAGTCAGAATCTTTATTAGACAGAGGAGAAGCCCTTATGAGGCAGCTGAAGATGAGATATCCAAACCTTTCTCAATCATTTTTTGATATCATAAAAATCCAATACGGAAAGGTGAGTGAAAATCGAGTCTTTTCTTTTTTTGCATTGATTCATGGAATATAGTAAGTCAAATCAGCGATACATAAAATTTCACTTCATATGATTTGGAATAATTGCGTAAAATTTCACTTCATATGATTTGGAATAATTGCGTGTGTCTATTTCATTAGGATGTGGGGCATTCGATCTTGGAAGCCTATTCCCGAGTTCTTGGAAACTTAGCTTACAGCATATTGTCTAGGATGGGAGACATTGTGAAACAAGATATTGTGAGCAATCCCAATTCCCCTGTGGCAACTGCTTACTTTCCAGGAAAAGACATAGCTTTGAATCAGGAAAAGCTGCAGCAAATTCGGCATTCACTTACCGATCAAATGAACAAGGTTGATGGAAAGGATCAACAATTTAATGCTTCTGAATGGGAATTTTCGGAGACTGAGGGCAGGGAAATCTCTGTGAATTCTACACCTAGTCGAAGTCGCGTATGGTGCATTAGTAGAGAGGCTTGTATTGGTGTGTCTCCCATTGATTCACCATGATAGAAAGGAGTTTAACATCAGGCCTTGTAAATGGCATTATTTTGCGGGTCAGTAATATAAAGAAATTAATATCAGCTATTACCTCACATGAGCTTAATTTTGATTATAGCTTGTTGCCTATGTATATTGCAAACGAAGATAATAGCAACTCAATTGCTTGGTCGTGATCATTTACGATCATCTGTAGAAGTTTACGATCATCTATACAACAAGGGCATGCTGTGCTATACTCTAAATCATTTCATGCTTTCATGCTCTCTGTAATCTGAATACTTTTCCATTTCAAAAGTTTTATTTACATAAGAAAACCATTTTGGAGAATATCTAATAACAACGCAAATATTAGATTGGATAGCATGGAGATAATGTTTCACATATGAAGAACAGATTTTACATTAGATTTCCATGTTTGTGAATAGTCGTTCTGGAGAGGATCATAAACTAGGAAGTTGAAGCAGTTGGCTGGAACAAAACAATCATTATCGAAGGTTCAAGGACCTTCCTTTGTCATATATTACACCCTCATTGCATCTAAGACAGGCATCTGCTGCACTAATCATTATAAGCATACATCATATACCAATCCTTATAAGTGAAGAAACGTGAACTTTATTGATGTCATACAATGAAGAAACTTACAAGGTTGGTCTGTACTCCGTACATTATAGACCAAAACTTGTAGCAGCTCATAAAACTTTTTCTTCATTAGCGGCGTCATGTTTTGACGACTACCTCCAGACACTAATCACAACTGTCCCATCACCATGGAAGAACATTCCGTTAGGACGCTCAGCATTGCTCGCACCTCTGTCCTTGAAGCAACTCGTACTATCGAACAGTCTTGTCCATACACGAACAGAACAAAATTGGTTTGCCTTCATCGTTTTCCATACCAAACATATTTACAACTCCTTGACTTCTTTGTGGGAATAAATTGTTTCCAAGTTACCCGCTTGGGACACACCGCTTACTTGTACAAAACCATCTAGTGAAGAGCTTAACGGAGCACGAGCTCATTAGAGGAGTCTGGATCTTCTGTCTAAGTTGACCCTGTCTTATTTTGTCCAATATCCAAACGACGCCATGTTGTATAAAAATTTGACATGCGTCATTAAACTTGGACATAAGCCTGTGGGACCCACCCACAGGCGCCGTTTTTAAGCCACAGTCAAAAGTCAAAAGTCAGTTTTTGTTTTAGAAAGCCTCCTTTTGTTGTTTTTAAACTTTATTTCAGAGGTCTTGATTTTTTTTGCTTATTTTTGCTATGAACCAAATTAAAAATAATCAGGAATTTATTAATATTATTTAATAATTATAAAAAATAAATAATTTCATAATAATAAGAATAAGAGTAAGTAGAAAATTAATAAATATCAAAACTTTATACAATT
>JANZXR010000143.1:52165-64990 GCA_027575705.1 Erythroxylum echinodendron | reverse complement strand
TTTATCTGGACCTAAGCAGGGTTGCGGGGGAAGAGTCCCTTCTATTAATCGACAAATGGAAGGCGGAAGATGAGATTAAAAATCCTTCTACTTTATAGCCCTTTACTATCACGTGTATTTAAACCAAATGCAACTATATGGACATGCAAAAAACAGTTGTCTTTCGTTCTAAATATTCTCTCTGATATTCTACTGTTCTCTCCCTCTCTCTCTGTAATTTCTCCGTCTGCTCTTCTCTTTCTGGACTCTTCTCTTCTTCTCTCTTCTATCTTCTGTTCTTTATTTTTATTCGCAACAAATGTGCTTCGGCTGCCTCAATTGAAATGCCTCCAGGAGCCGCAAATTGTAATTGTGTAATGTAGGTGTATTGATATTGGGTGAAAAATTGGATCAGGTATTTGAGAAGCCCAATACTAATATGCTCCATCTAGAAACCCAATGGTGGGTGACACTGACGTATAACCGGTATCCGGTTAGTGCTCTGGCCTACAGATCATAACTGGTTACAGGGAGAACCGGTCACCGGTTTGTAGTTGAGAATTTTAGTCACCCGCCTGTAATCCAAACAAACCCCTTCAGCTCCTTTCTTTCGCGCTCGAACGTGGAAACCCTGATTTCGATTTGTCCCAATTTTCAATTTAACAAAACCCTAACTGCTCAATTCAGACGTATTCGGAATCGAAACCAGACGTGCAGTAACGCTAACTGATCACTTCATGTGGTCTAAATTCGAGCTACTGCCTATATAACCTCCGTCAGACCAAAACCCTAATTTATTTTGAGATACAAAAAATGGACGCCAAGGACATTCTGGGATTGCCCAAAACCCAATTACCAATAGCTCAAGAAAAGAAATCTCAGCCCAAAAAAGATTCCCAGAGAAAACCGGATGGCATTTCGCGGGAGGCAAGTTAACGAGCGCTAATTTTGCTCCTATTTTGTTCTCTTTAACTGTCATCTTTCAATTAAGTGACCAGAAACGGTTTGCTTGTGAAATTGTAGGTTTATGCTCTTACAGGAGGGTTGGCACCTCTTATGCCATCGATTGATTCGTCTCAATTGAAACGACGCCCCCCATCTGATGAGAAGGTCTTTTAAATTTTTTTTCCTGTTTTGCTAGGGTTTTGATATCAGTTCTATCATTTGTTCGCCATTTGAGAATTGGTTGTTAAGGTTAGGGTTTGATTGTGTTAAATGGGTTTGATTAGGGAGGGAACTGAAAGAATGCATTGCTGAAGAGAGCTGTCATTGTAGTGCAATTTTCTAATTTGTTTCCCATCTGTGTTTCTTTTCGACTTGGTCTGATATAAATTGATAAAATGTGAAACCTTGGCATGTTTTCGTTATTGATTTCAGTAGTAGTTCGATTTATGAAATAGGATCTGTTTTCTTTTTAACAAATTCGGAACCATGAACTCAGATCACTTGGCAGTGGCTTCCTTTTACCAGTTCAGCAAGAAAGGATAATTTGCAGCTTTACCATTGGGTAAATTTTCTGCCACCTGAGTGTCATCTCTTCATGGATTGGCTTCACTTATTATGGTAGGCATTTTAAAGAGGTCTTGGATTGTTGTATAATTTCCAGGTCAGAGTTGTCAATGGTCTTCCGCCAACTGGTGATTATTCATTCGCTAAGTATAACAAGGTGCGCACAAGTTTTATTATGGATTGCTCAAGTAATTATATCTGCCTACAGTTAATCTTTGTCTTTTCTTAACTATGGGAGTTTAATCTTCTTATCTGGCATTACGCAGTCTGTTGATATTATCAGATATACAGAGGAAGAGTATGAGAAGTACTTAAATGATCCTGTAGGTGCCAAATTATTCCTGTGGCCTCTTTTGTTGATTTTTGCATAGTTTTAATTCGATCATAAATTGAGAGTTAAAGTCCTGTTCAGGAGACTTATTGGGCTAATTTCCATTATTTTATTTTATCCTCATTAGATGTGGACCAAGGAAGAGACAGATCAATTATTTGACTTGTGTGAACGCTTTGATCTTCGTTTCGTCGTGGTAGCTGACAGGTTTCCCTCATCTAAAACAGTGGAGGAACTGAAAGATCGATATTACAGTGGTATTTAGCTGTTTTTTTACTGCTTACTGTCAAGAAACATCTCTAGTTATTGCTTTATGACTTTAAAATAAAACTGTTAATTTGTTTTAAAGTTGATGTTAATGTTTGTCCTGATTATGGCATTGTTTTGTTCAGTATGTCGAGCTATATTGATTTCAAGAGCTCCATCTCCTGCAGATGTTTCCGGACATCCTCTTGTGAAGGTGACCTAACTTTGTATATGAAGTTTACATGATTGTTGCTCTTTTATGTTGGGAATGGGAAACAATGCTAATATTTCCTTATAACTGTAAATCATTTTTCTTTCAAATGAAACTTATGTATTTGGCTTGGTATGTTTTCTTTAGTTTGTTTTTTGATATTCCATTCTTTCTGAAGGAACCATACAATATTACACAAGAAAAAGAGCGTAAACGTGCATTATCTTTGGTCCTGTCCCAGACAAAGCAGCAGGAACGAAAAGATGCTGAGGTTTGCACCTTATATTGACAGTTATTGGTGGTTAATGTTTCTGGGAAGCTTTTCCTTTGATACTTGCTTATTATCAGATGTTGCTTATTTCTTCATCTTCTATTTCTTGTCTAAGGTTCTTGCTGAAGCAAAGAGAATAGCTGAGTCACGCATGGCTGCACGGGTAAAGTGTTAGTTTAAATGTGCTGTTCTGTCTATTTTATGAACTATGGGATGCTGACTATATACCAATAGCTTTGGAAGAAGTGAGATGAAGGGAAGATATGCCTTAAGCTGGCATCATGATTCTGCATGCTAGAGCACCTTTTTTGTGTTTTGTGCAGGTTAGAGGCATTTCCATTAAATTGATTTTGTTCTTCTTTCAGGGTGCCGAAGAACCCTCATTGCCTATGACATCTAATGTCGGTCCAGAAAGTGGTGATATGGCTGTTAATCCTGATGATGTTTCACCTTTGTCCAATGCCCAAGTTCCCTCTGCTGCAGCACCTTCATCATTTGTAGTTGCGGATAATGGCTCTATTTTAACTTCTCTTCGTATGGTATGTTAATCATTTTGTTCTCTCTCTCTCTCACACACACACATGTGCGTCTGCATGCCTACAGACAAGGGTTGACTGAGACAAATGAGTATTTTTCTGTCCATTGAAGAAATGCTCAATTTGTCTTTTTCCTTTTCTTGTTACCTGCTACACTGTTAGTAACAGCTAGGACTTTTGGTCTGCAATTTGTTGCTACACTGGTTTTGGGTACAAGCACAGTGAATCTGATTGAATTGCATTTCAGCTTCGGGTATACCTGAGAACATATGCACTTGAACAAATGGTGCAAGCTGCAAGCTCATCCGCAGGACTACGGACAATCAAGCGGGTTGAACAAACATTACAAGATCTTGGGGTCTGTCTACCACACTTTTGGTTCCTTTCTGTACTAAATGATTTTGCATTCGAAGATTTATGTTTTTGCTGCCATTGTTTTACTTTAGCAGTATACTTAATGTCCTTTTCTTTCTGTGGCTATGTGTTCTATGAAGATGCAAGGTCTTTTTAGGTTTATGTTGCTCCATTTGTGAAGTTCCATATTGTCTCCCTTGTTTTTTTTTTTTTTGGGATGGGGATATTAGGTGGTTGTTTAGAAAGAGATGTGGGTTTTCTTTACTTTAATTTTTATTTTCTCTGTATGAGAAAGGATTACCAGTGCAAATTCTCCATATTTTCCATATGCTTAGATTCTTTTGCAAATTTTTCTTATGAAGATGAAGGGCTTGATATTTCAGAGCATTCCCAATGATGAACGCAGTTGAATTCTTTGTTTCATGTATACTTGAGGTTATCATTTTTGTAACGCACGATGATTTGGCAACTTCTCTTCTGCAGGTTAATTTAAAACCAAGGGTGCCAACCAAGGCTGTCTGTGCTGAGCACCTTGAGTTAAGGAAGGAGATTCTGACCCTGCTGAACCTTCAAAAACAGGTAATGCATACCTGAGTCCACTTTGTGGAAAAACTCTTTGGTTTTTTTATTTTGCTATCTTCACTTTTAACTTTATCTTCCCATTTTTTTGACTGAATTATAGTCACATGATTTGACAAATGGTTTTTGGTTAGATTACAGTAGTGTATCTGATAATTATGATTGTCAATAATGAAAGAATGATATCTTGCTTGGTAAATATGCCACTAACAAGGAGCTGCTCTTCGAGACATGGTTTCCCATAGTTGACAGTCTTGTATTTGAGGCATTGGTCTTTTTCTTCATCTGGCATTATTTCTGAACCAACTGGCTCATCTAATGCCTTTGTTCATTTCTAATTTTCGTTGCCATCATAGTTTATATGCTAGTGATGGTTACTTAAGGATACATTTTGCCTTCTAAAATTGAAGGCATTGCTACCGTTTAAATGTATTGGAATTATTCTCGTCGAACTTTTACTGGCCAATGACGGCATGATGTTGGTCACCTTTCTTCCATCATAAAGGCTAAAGTGTATGTATCTAAGGGGAATATTGAAAGGAAAACAATTAATGATAATGTTTATTCAAACGACGCAAAAGTAAAAGAGATCTTGATTTAATACTTAAAAGTTCATTCATTTCCTTTGATGTGTGGATTCTTTGTTTGATTTTCAGTTGCAATACAAGGAAGCAGAAGGTTCATCTTTCCGTGAAGGCTCATATGGTGAAATGCCAGCCACGCCTAAGGTCAGTGTACAGCTGTGTCTACAACATATTTCGTAATTGAGCAAATTTTGGTTGAGGAACTTCATGATGCATTGTCATTATATCTTGACTTTGCTACTAATAACTTTGTGACAGGGTTCAATTCGTGATCAGGATCGTATATTTGTTCCAGATTCCATGAGTTTTGGAGGTAATGTACATCTATAATGTGTACATTTGCTCTTCACCTTGCCTTTGCTTTTATCAATTGTGGTAATTTTATGGACTTAACAATGTTCTTTTGATTGAGAAAATAGGGGAAAGGGTTGGCCGCCGGGAACAGAAACGCAAGGTAAATGCCACTTTCTTATGTCAATTCTCTCCGACTCTTTAACCTTTTGGAGTCTAATTGTCTTAACCTCTGACATTCAAGGGACCTGGAAGGGTATCGGAGGGTCCATCATCACCAGCTCATAAAAGACCCAGAAAAATGAAGGCTTCAGATCTATGATTTTAGAGGTGAGGAAGCAAAAAATCAAATGAATCAAGAAGCCTTAAGGGTAGTTATCAGAATTGTTTGTGTTGTTCATCTCTTCACGATTTTTTCAGGATCAATGCTTCCAATGATGGGAGCCTTTATGTGCCCAGAGGCGAATTGTTAACTTTTTGAAAAGATAACAGAAGGCAGAGATGTAGTTCCTAGTATTTACGCTACAATTTTAGGAGTAATTAGTAGAGCTGTCATTAGCAGATAATTAGGGGAAGGTATTATAATTCTTTTAGATGGAGAAGTATGTCCAATGTGGATGATATGTCACAATGGGTTTTGGAATCCACCTATCTATGAAGAGAGCCTGACTCTGACTTTGTACAAAACTAGAACGTTGCTTATATGAATAGTTATTTAACGTCTTGCTTGATGAAAGCTGAATTAACCATTTGTCAATGTACTATCTGATAACAAAAATATAATGTCTCCTGAAAATTTTGTGCCTTTCCAGTAACGATGCATGACGGTCAAGATTTAGCAATCAGAAATATGGTTGTTTAGGCCAAGTAAGCTGTCCTCACTATTGGGTTGCCTTTCGGCTTTCGCTTAAATAAGGGAACTTGTGCGCTAGGAGTTGATTTAGGCGGTACAATTTTCATTTTGACTATTTTCTGTCTTTGAGCTCCTGACATGTAATATTTATCTTTTAACAACTGTTAGTTGACATTGGATCATCATTATAGCTGCCGGATTTGAAGAATCCTCCACTTATCTCTCCTATAACATAGGTAAAATGGTTGTGTTAAGAACACCACTACATAGAGATTAGAGAAACAGCGACGTAAGTCAAAAGAGCTGCGGAGCTTGGACCACAAGTCCTTTCAAGTTTGCAAACTAGAGTTGTAGGGGATGGTAATACTCTCATTATCTCTACGATTAAGTCACGCGTCAACCACGGACCATGGCTCCAATTATCCAACACTTTTGTGGCTGAAAAATGTTAAAATACTCTGGCCATGTGTTTTATTGTTTGTGATCGTGCTCCTCGAACTATGCAAAACCTTCTTGTATGCCGGGCTTCTCCGTCTCCATGCTTGCTTCGAGCTTACCATTCCGGTCACCCCCCAAAAAGCTTCGGGTGCAAACCGTTTTGTAGTTTGAGAAATAAGAGCCCAGCAAGCTTTAGAACTAGTTGGCCCTCAATTTCTCTCTCGCTTTTTGGTGTAGGGTTTGTTTTGGGTCCCCTACTCGACGGCATTCATTCACGGGTCAACCTTCAAGTATACCAGAATGGGTTCATCAACATTGGTCCTCTTCAGACTAACGTCTGGGTAAAACGGAATTGTATTTGGTTCTTGTATTACTATATTTTTCAACTTTAGATTTTATGTTATGTATGCTGCCTGGATTTTGGGTAGGTACCTCCACTACTTGGATTGTTTTATTGCACTGTCGGGTTGCTTCAACTCTTCTTGGATGAACGAGTATCTTCACAAGTGCAGGAGGGAAGTCCACAGAAAGTAGCTGCTTCACTGACGTAAGTATCTAGTCTTGGTTTCTTGTAAGTTGAAACAATTGAACTCTAGTATGTACTCACCAAGCAAAACAAAGAATATCAATTAGAATTATGCTTCATGCCATGCATCTTATAACTCTTAGCTTTGTTGTTCAAAGACAGAGCATTAGTGATACTACTGGAATTGAGCGCAGAATTGTATAGAGCTGGAATAGCAGCCAACATTGAAGCCTACGTATTGTTTGCTGGAGCAGAATTCATTTGGTTTACATTAGACAGAACATGGCTTGGGTTTGCTCTAGCTTCTATTATTGGCATAGCTTGTCCTCTGGCTGAAATCCCGATAATGAAGTAAATATTGCCGAGTCTAAAAACAATGTTAAACGTGAAAAGACATTAAATGAACTAACTTGTCTGCCCCTATCCAGGTGGCTTCACCTATGGCATTACCCACACGCGAACATTGAGATCCTTGGTCAGGTAATCGATTACGATACTGTCGATACCAATTGGAAACACCTCACTGTTGGCTGTTTTCAGACAATAAGAGCCTTTGTGGTGGTATGCAGGGACTTGTGACTTGGACAGCCACTTGCTACTTTGCTTACACGCCATTCCTTATCAGTTTATCAAGGTGGTTGAGATCAATAATAACTGCTGCAGACAAATCTACCTAAAGAAGTCACCCTGCCAGTAAGATCCAGGATCAGGTGGACATAACTTCCTACTATTTCTTAGGAAAATCTTAAGAGGTGTAACAGGAGGGGTTTACTCATCCCACAACAAATTAATCATGTTAGTCTTGATCTTTCATTTACTTATGGTGCAAAAGCACCAGAGTTTGTGTAAGTTGGGACGAGAGAAGCTGTATGCCTTGAATGAAAGATCAACATGTGCAAGAATGCTTTTATTTTCTTTCAATACCTCGATGCAATTCTCCTATTTTCTATGAGGAGATAGTAACAACAACAAACACCAATCCTGGTTTCTAAGCTATAATATATGATACATGCTTTTTATGCGTGTCTAATGATGAGTAGCGACTGATTCGAAAGTTCCGCGACATGGCTTGAGCTAGCCCACAAAAATAACATCGTTTATATCTGCAAACTTCTCTTTGATTGCTGCTTTGATTCCTGATCCAATCGACTCAGGTCCCGTATACTTTACACGGCATTCTCCACCCTCAACGGACACCACCTCCACGCTTCCACCAAAGTTCTTTATAGCCGGTCTCAATATATCAAGATGACCATTCACAGCCTGCAGTTGCACGTCGTCCACAAAAATTGTTAACATAACAATACAAAATTGCAAGTCCAAAGCTTAAAGTTTTTGTCATAATCAGCTTCTCATGATCGAGGATTTACCTCCACAGAAGTCTCCTTCACTTCCTCATCATAGACTTGGCGAATATCTTTAACGGCGTCCCCAAACTTCTCTTTGAGCACTCTTTCGATCCCCATTTTCATGGTGGTCGTTGAACTCGGACAATTCCCACATGCTCCTGTTCTTCAAACTCAACATCTTACTAAAGTCAACTTCACACAATTTACTAAGGCAATCATTTCAATAGATCCCACTCAAGAAAAGCACCTTGTAGTTTGAGAGAGATGACGCCATCATCGACGGAGACAACGTCGACGTTACCACCATCAGCAATTAAATAAGGACGAACGTCCTCCAGAACCAGGTCCACGTTTTGTACGGTGAGGTCGAGCTTGAGGGCAGAGTATAGGCCCAGCGATGACGAACCACTTGGTGAGCTCGCGCTCGAAGCTTTTATGGCATTTCTATCCAAGACGCTTTCTTTTGGAAAGGGGTTGCGCTGTTTTAGAGCTAGGGATGGTCGGTGATGGTAAGGAAAGAATTCGATTTTCCGAAAAATCGGTCGGACTGCCATGGAAGCTAGAGACGCCATCGTTGACGAGAATGCTGGGAGTTGGGAGAAGACTAGAATAAGTAACCCGTTTAACGAGGAAGACTACTTTTGGTAAATTTTGTAAAGTTGAGGGGCTTATGAAGCAAAAAAGGAAATAAAAAAGAAGAATCAAAAGAGATCGTGCTGACCGACAACAATTGGCCAAGTTTGTGTAAGAACCGGAATGAGATTTTCTGTACTAGTTTCTGACAGAAAATCTCATCCACCCACAAGGAATCAATAGCTGTCTCTATTATGGAAAAAGGATTATATATAATATTTAAAATTTACTTTTTACCAAATTCAAACTCCCAAGTCCCATCAACAAATGAAACGAAAACTTCATCTTTAGAAACTTTTATATTCAGACGAAATATTCTTTTCTCTTCAGTTTTCTAATTTCCGGCATTGTGCCATGACTCGGTTTCACGAGTCGGTTTCTAAGAACTTCTGTGCATCAAATTCAATATCTTCAAACAAAACAAAACGCGATTTCCGTGTCCATGTCCGATTCCGTATCTTGGTTGCAACTATTAATTGCAAGTTTTAAATCTTTGGTTCATAATATGCCGGTGTGTGTAAAATAGAAGCTTTTGTTAACGCGATTCTGCCAACTTTATCGGTAATAAAATTGAATTTCAGAGGCTTAAATCTGGCTTTATTACCAACCCACAGCTTGTTTGAGTCACTACCCGGATATTTTTGGCCAGAGTGAAAATATTATGAAGATAATCTTTAGTGACATATTTAATTGAGTAATGAGTTTTAGAGACAAGAACTAACATCACTTGGCTAGATATAACTGTAATCGATCAATCTAGGGGAGTTGACACTTTAACCATGCTATGAAGCAAGTGAGATATAGATGGTAAAAGGACGAATTGCACGGGAACATTATCTATAAAAGAGTTCGTAGTCAAATCGCTAACTTTTCGGTCGATTGGAGGTTATAATGTGTTGCTAGATACTGCTCATGACTTATTTGAATTAAATGTTAATTCAAGTGGCCAACATAACCGAGAACTTAATGGATCACACGTATTGGAGATGCAAAGAACGAGTAAAATAAATTTCGATAGTGATACAAAATATGAAAGAATGTTTCAAGATTGTAACGCGATATGATCGTGGTAAGAAACATTGCAAAGAAATGAAAGAAAGCAAGTATTGCATGGCTGCTAGTTTGAAAAGTTTCCAGATTTCTAACAAACGTTTCAAGCCAAATCCCATTGTTCCTCCATTCATGATGGGGTTAGAGGAGGCTAAAAGTTGACAGAAACTCACTCATTTTTGTGCATCGTATTGTAAAAAAATTAGTGAGAAATTTGAAGAGTTCATCTTACACACACTTATTCTCTAAACTATTATCTAAGAACATACGTCAAAGCTAGCACTTTGTGTGTGTTCTATGTATGTGTTCTAACCATTCTTTCTAAGAGATTTTAGGCTTTGCTTTTCATGTGGATATCATTAGAGATGTCTTTCTTTAGTTGTTGTGATTTACGACAACCCGAAGAGGTAAAGACAATGAAGAACGAAGTAGTTAGTAAGTTACACATCTTAAGTTCATTTTTTTCTACATCTAATAGCACATGTATGATTCTGTATTTTCTAGGTTTCGTTTTATTTTCTGCTACGTATTTTCTGATATGTGATGCATGTGATGCATAATCGAAACCTTACATGAAGCAATCATGATAATTTGAAGGGAGAATAATCTTTTAACGTGCATGATCGAGTTATCAAAGCCTTCAAAATTAATTCTGATTCACTAAACTTTTGTAGTAGTCGTGAAATCAGGTTAAATCTCAATAGAACTCAAAACTAGTTTCTTAATTTCAATTAACAAAACAAAGTTGGGGTTTGTGATTAATTAACTAATTTACTAAAATTAACAAGGAATTAAATATAATCAACTGAATATAAAAGTGACAAATTCAAGAGAACTTAAATCTGATTTAAGGGAAAGATCTCGTCTAATTGTAACATCGATCATTAGTCTCAAACGAATAATTTTCACAGTTTAAGCAGTTAGTCTAAAATATATTAGGATAATCATAATAAGTCTCAATTTTTCCTAAATTAATTGATTCAATCTCAGCATTCAAACGAAAACTTACCATCAATTAATTAGATATGATAGCATTTCATATCAATTAAACGATAACAATAAACTTACTGAAAAAGACTAGACCCCAAATTAAATAATTGAGATAGCTACAAGTATTCAACCTAGTTTTCTTGTCTATTATAAGTTAAATATGTAAATTTATAAATATCCTATTTGCTATTTGTACAAATCCTTCATGACAATTACAGATTACTGAATTCATAGATAATTATAAAATAATCAACATTAAATTAATTTATCAAATTAATCAATATTAATTATTCATGAAATATAAGAACATAAAACAAGAAATAGTTGAATTAAAATATGAATATAAATTTAAAACAAAACCTCTCAAAGTTACAACTAGAATTTTAGATCTCCCTTGAATTAGAATATTTGGATTTAGCCATGACTTTAGTTCGAAACAAACACAAAAAATATAGATGAAAAGATGAAAAATTGAGAGAAACTAAAAAGAAACAAAAAGAGAATGATGGAGAAGCTAGTGGATGCGCTTTTGTCTTTTTTTTTATTCAATTCAAAACCTCTATATTGCAAAGTTTCATATCTAAACCAAATCCAAATCCCTACATAATAAGCATGGAAATAAGTTTCATAATTGAATTCCAACTTTTCGAGTGAATATGACATTACGTGTGATCTCGCCTTATCTGCTATAGTATTTTGTCAACTTTTTTTTTAAAATTTGTGATTTTAACCAATAATACTTCAATTTGATACAATCTCCACTTGTCATCTCGTAATACAAAACAAACATTAATTTTCCTATTTAAGCATCAAAATATAGCTAAAATGAAAAGATAATTTCAATTAACATAACTAAATAATATCTTATCAAATTCTCCCACACCGAACTCATGCTTCCTTAAGCATATATCAATTTAATACATCGATCATCCTCATAACAAGCTCTCATTTTCTTTCATGTTATCCAGAAATATCCTAAAAGCTAATACGCTTAAAAGGTTTATGAGAAAATAATAATTGAGAGAACAAGCACTCATATGACACATTTTTAAAATAAAACATGGCTTCTCGTCAATTCCATCAAAATCAATTGAAACAAGACTTGACATCCTCTCATGAATTTCACTCTATACGTTCAAGGTGTTTAGGGTTCATTAAGCTCTCAAATTAAAGCATAACAAGTTATTTATATAATCTTGCTCACGAATCATATCTCCACCACTAATAAAAATAAACCTAATGTATAAATCAAAGGGACTTGATAAGGGTTATAACGTGGCTTAGATAAGGGATAACAAAAAAAAAATTTCGGTTAAATAAATTGAAGTAATCATATAAACTTAGCTACATAAGTATCAACTTAAATCAATTCAAAACTTACTTTATTCAAATAACATTCTTTTCAATCACTTTTTTTTTTCTTTCCCATTCCCTCTCTCTATATATATATAATGAAAAATCGAAACACTTGAATTAAATAATTTACTTTTGAGGGAAATAGCCAAAATCCTAACAAAATAAGCTTAATAAAATTGCTTCTATTTAGGGGCTCAAAATTATTAAATATATCAATAAAAAGAAGGGTAAAAATGACTTGTAACAAGTTTAATATATAAAAAAACAAAAAGGTCAGGCTCAATTGATTTTCTAGGAATAAAAAGTAAAGTAGGCTTGTTTAGGACAAATGGTTATCCTAAATGCCCTTATCATCTTTATATACAAATTCATCAAAAGTGTGGTCTTAACATCCCTTCAAAAGCAAGTTCTAGCATAAACAAGCTATGTTTAATAACATACAACAAAAACAAATGTACGACACAAATATGATGAATGCTTTTAGGCTTAAAGCTCACATAGGTATTAAAATGCATCAACTCTCGCACATTTCTATTTAACAAAACCAATAAGATACTTAAAGTAATTTAATGAAGAATACTAATCATGTTTGTCTTTTAAGATACTTAAAGTAATTTAATGAAGAATACTTGTTGGACCCCGAACTTTTCTTAGAAGACTATAACTAATAAATGAGAAAGGTGGAGAAGTTCATATTTGTGTTTTGGTGATTTTGGTAGTGAGAGACTATGAAATGGGC
>JANZXR010000143.1:24526-45954 GCA_027575705.1 Erythroxylum echinodendron | reverse complement strand
AGGATGTTAGTTACATTTCAAGTATTGTTAGTTTCAGTATTTTATGTATTTTGAGATTTTGTAAAATTTGGTATTACAGCTTGGAATGCCTATTGAAGTTGTAAAACCTTGCATTTATGATGTTAATAAAATATGGATTATGTATAGATGATGAGAGTTGAAATTAGATGTAAAAAAGAGGAAAGATAAAGTTGTTGTGATTGATGAAAGTTAGGTGTCTTTAATGTATTAAAGAGTATGATGTTAATGTATTATGAGATTTTCGATTAAATGTTGTGTTAGGATATCTGTATTCCGAATATGAGTTAGACTCCGAAAATGGGGTCTAACAATACCAATCATGTTTGTATTTCTCATGCATTATAACTTAAAGCAAAATAGTATCCTGACCTAGGGATTATTTCTAAACAATAATTAGAAGATTATGAGGCTATCATAAGGAATAATCAATATATGAATCATAGTATTTATGAGTTCAAGCACAAATCATATAATTCATCATAATATATACTCTTTCTCCCTAAGATGCTCACATACTACAAAAATAGTAAAAAAAAAATAAAGCACAGGGTAGAGTACTCCCCTGAGTTGTGAGCATCTGATATGAGATGTACTATGGTGTTGGTGGGCATGAAGATATCACTCCTATGAATTAAAATAGAGCAGCTAAATTCTTCTCTAGTTTAGAAATTTTACATTCCAATCTCTCCAGTAAAAAATGATGCTCATGTCGAATTGGTGGAGTCGGAAGATATAGAGGTGGTGGAACTTCATGATCCTCTTGTTGCGTTGATGATGAACCTCTCTCTGGGGGGTTACATGATATAAAATGAAATGTTCTCCTTTGTTGCATAAGTAACTACATTTTGCGTAGAAAAGCCCTGTCCAATGGTTCCATCTCATAAATGATATGTATATCGGTGTCAGTCACATTAAACAAATTGAGATTAATAGCCAGATGAGTAATAAAGGAATCAAGACATAAATTCTTGTTAGAAGAGATAACAACGTTAAATTGCGTTGCCAACTAAGCATCCGAATTGACGTGTACTTTACTTACCATACACCAAATAAAGAACAATTAAGCTTTAGTGTAAGTACACGTTGTGGCCTTCCTTCCTGAATAATTAAAGGCCAAAAAATGATGTATATAAATCCATTCAATCTTACTAAGATAACTACCCTTAGATTTAATTAGATGATAAATCGACGAGTTAGAAGACATTGATTTCTATGCTCTAAAAGAATCAAAATCACCAATTTCCATAACAGATTCTTTGTATTGAGTTGAATTAGCGTATTCCTCAATTATCAACCCTAAGGCTAAACTAAAATCAGTGATGCTTTGTTTAAATTCGACACTCATTAATTTGTATTGTACCACATTAGGAATACATAAAGTAAAATTATTTGGTTTATCAAATTTGAAAGTAGTATAAAATTCCCTAGTTAATTCAATAAATATCGGATACCAAATCAGCACAAAATATCTACAACTCATGTCAGTAAGCAACTCATCAAATTTTTCTTTAATATGCAAGCCCTCTAAAGATAGGTAATTTACATACTTACCTACAATAATATGTCAGGTTTTAAGAGTAGTGTACTGTTGTTTTCTTTCTTTAGAGTTAAAATTAAGATAATTGCACAAGTCTGATTTAGGTGAAGGCAAGAGAGATCTATTTTTCACTGTCTGAGCATGTTTCCTATTAGTACTGGTTGCAGGTCCTGTAGTGGATTGATGTTGTGCGGTTGGATTCAACGTAGATTTTCCTTTTGCTACTATCCTAGTAGTATCTTTGAAACGTCTCATAATGATGACAATTATAAACAGAAAACTAATTCAAAAATAATTAAAACAACCTAGTAACTACTAAAATTAAAACTAAAATAAAAAACGAAAAGAAATTAAGTAAAATAAATAGAAAATAATTAGGACATTAATACAATACTAGTGGGTGTTGGTGGTTGAGGGTTGTGGTGGGTCTGGGACAATTCAACTGGCTTAATGTGCATAACACGTTGGACTTCTGTGAAGCTTAGTGCGTTGTTGAAACCGGGAGTATTATGTGTCGTTAGTGCTTTGGATGTGTTGCTACTTGGTGGGGTCTTGTGCGTTGGATGCTTGGTGGGGTTTTTGGCGTGGGATGTTGTTGTTTGTGTGTGGTGTGCAGCTAGGGCTGGATTGGTGTGTTGGATGTGGGGCTGTTTGCTGAAAAAGAAACAAAATAAGTTAGGTTTTTTAATATATATTCTTAATTAATTATTATTATTTATGGTTATAATTATAATTATAATTATAATTATAATTATGATTTTTATTTTTATTTTAAAATTTTACAATTTTCTTTAAAACCTAAAAGATTCCTAACATGTATAAAACATGATCATGTCTTATGAATTTTAGTGTTATGAAATGTTAAAGGTTTCATTTCAGAGAGTTAAATCACATAAGGTGTGATCTCGCTTAAGATTTAATATTTTGGAATTTTGAGTCTTTGATCTTGACAACTGAATTACATAAGGTGTGATCACGCCTTATGAATCGAAGACTTAAAATTTTGGAATAGTAAATCTTATAAGGCACGATCACGCCTAAAATTTAGTATTATGCCCCCTTAAGTCAATAAATTAAGTTCCCAAAAAACAAGCAAATGAAAATCATTTATAACTAAAACAAAACTAATAAAAACTAGTATACTTTTTGGTTGCCTTCCAAAAAGCGGAATTATTTAACAACATCATGCTTGATAGAGCTTTTTCTTCTCAAACTTCTACCTATTTGGAAAGTTCCAAATCAATTTTCAACATACTAGCATCATCTCACCATGAAATGGTTTCAATCTATGTGTGTTCACCTTAAAATTTTAACACTATCTAAACTTTGTATCTCCATTGCATTATGAGAAAATATATTAATGACAACAAAATGACTAGGCCACCTAACATAAGCTTTAATCGAGAATTATATACTAACATTTTTTATCCCACCTCAAATTACCTCCTAAATATTATATTATCATGAAAAAATTTTGTTTTTTCTTTGTAGATTCTCAAATTTTCGTAGGCATCCAACCTTAGTTCCTCAAGCTCTTAAATTGCAATTTTCTTTCTTCCTAGCTTTTACCAAATCCATATTACAACGTTGCATCACCTAATAAGCTTTATGTTCAATCTCCATCGGTAAAGGACAAACTTTACTAAAAACTAATTAATAAGGAGACATTCCTATTTGTATTTTGTAGGCTAAACAATATGTCTGAAAGGCATTATATAGATGTAAACTCCAATCCTTTCTACTAGGAGTCACAATTTTGATACTTCTGTTTGTCCATTTATTTGTGGATGATATGTGGTAGCTACTTGATGATGCCCTCCAAACATTTTAAACATCAGTACCACTACTTTGTTGCAAAAATGGCTTCTTTGATCACTAATAATAGCTCGTAGATCTCTAAATTTGTTGAAAATATTAGACTTTATAAAGCCTACAATAGCTGTAGAATCATCAATCTTGGTAACTTTTACTACCTCCACTTTGAAACATAATTAACAACCAAAAGTATATCAAAAAAACCACGAGATGAAGGAAAAGATCCCATAAAATCAATACCTTAGACATCAAATACCTTAATTATAAGAATTGGGGCTTTGAGGCATTTCATTTCTATGGGATAATGCACCTATCTTTTGACATTTGTCACAACTTTTACAAAACACATAAGCATCTTTAAATAAAGTCTCCTAATGCAATCCACTGTCCACCACTTTTTTAGTAGTTCTTTTGGGGCCAAAGTAACCACCACATGTATAATTGTGACAAAAAGCTAAGATAAACAATGTTCATCTTCTGGCACACATCACTTAATAATTTGATCAGAGCAAAACTTCTATAAATTTAATTCATCCCAAGCATAATATTTTGCCTAATTCCTTGTCTTTTCCTTCCTAAACTTACTAAGGTAATTAGGAAAAGTTCCAATAGCTAAATAATTAACAAGGTTTGTCTACCATGGAACCATAAATTTCATTTGGAACAATTGATCATCAGGAAAAGTTTCAAAAATAGGTAAAATATCTTCATCTTTTAACAACCTATTCAAATTATCTGCTACTAAATCTGCTACTAAATTTTCTGCTCCTTTTTTATCCCTTATTGTCAAATCAAACCTTTAAAGTAGCAAAATCCATCTGTTAACCTTGGTTTTGACTCCTTATTTGCTAAAAGGAATTTCAATGCTATATGATCAGAATACATAATAACTTTAGAGCCAAGAAAATAAGATCTAAATTTTTCTAAAGCAAAATCAATTGCTAAAAGCTCCTTTTTAGTTATAAAATAATTACACTATGCAGCATCTTATGTTCTTGAAGCATAATAGATAGCATGACTTTGTTTCCCAATCTTTTGGCCTAAAATAAATCCCACTATAATATTACTAGCATCACACATGATCTCGAACTGTAGATCCCAATTTGGTAGTTACATAATAGGCGTACTTGTCAATAATGTCTTGAGTTTGTCAAAAGCTTCCTTACAGTCCTTTCCAAATTCAAATAGAACGTCTTTTTCTAGCAACTTTGACAATGGTATTGCAATCTTGGAAAAATCTTTAATAAACATGAAATAAAATAATAAAATCCTACATGTCCAGAAAAAGATCGATCTTCCCTAGCATTTGTAGGGTAAGGTAAGTTCATAATTAAATATACTTTTGCTTTATCAACTTCTATACCCCTATCACATGTCCCAAAACAATGCCTTAATTAACCACAAAATGCCATTTTTCATAATTCAACTCGAAATTCATTTCAATGCATCTTTTGAGAATCTTGGATAAATGATTCAGGTAATCATTAAATGAATCTCCATAAACAGTAAACCATTCATGAATACTTTAATGCAATTCTCAATATACTCAGAAAATATAGTCATTATGCATCTTTGAGATGTACCTGAAGCATTACAAAGATGGTTTTTTCTTGATCTTTTTGAGCAATTGCAATTTGATATTAACCTAAAAAACCATCATACAAAGAAAAGCATGATTTACCTATAAGTCTTTCTAACATTTGATCTACAAAAGGTAATAGGAAATAACCCTTTCTAGTGGCTAAGTTAAGCTTTCTAAAGTTTATGCACATTCACTACCCATTATATACCCTCATTGGTACCAACTCTTCATTCTGGTTTCGTATTATGATCATACTAATTTTCTTAGGCACAAAATGCACTGGGCTTACCCATTCATTATCCGAGATTAGATAGATTATACTTGCATCTTAAAGTTTTAGAACCTCTTTCATTACCACATCTTTCATTGATGAATTGAGTCTTCTTTGGGGTTCCCTTATTAGCTTAGCATTCTTTTGTAAAGGAATCATATGCATGCAAATTGTTGCCTAATGCCTTTTATGTCTGCTAAAGTCCAACTAATTGCAGTTTTGTACTCCTTAAGAAGCGCTGCTAGGTTTTCCTCGTGCCCTGTAGTCAACCTTTTTATATGATCGTAGATAATCACTCTACTTCACCTAAATAAAAATACTTTAGGTATTCAGGTAAGACCTTCAATTATATCTTTAGAACCTGTAAAATAGAAGTTAACATTTTGTTGTGAGTTATATTAAGTTCAACATTTAAAGCTTTTGACTTTATTAGTATCCTAATAATGAATAACTTAATAAGTCTCATCAACTTGCCTATTCACCTCTAGTTTAGCATTAAACTCCAACTCATCATCAACATTTTTTTCTTTAAAAATATCCTGAACAAATGAATCCATAATATCCTATACGGTAAATGAATTGAAAATCATTAGGGTACTTCATCGATTCAAAAATATTGAACTTCAATATCTCTCCATCAAACTCAACAAAAAGAGTACCCTCATCTGTATTATTTTTGTCTTGGATACCCTTATCTGCATTGATTTTCGTCTTGGTTGTCTTGATAAACAAGCTTCTTAATAAAATCGAAGTTAAATGATCAACAATATCTCCATCTATTTTCAAGATTAAAAGACTTTTAGAAATACTAAACCATTAACTTGGAGTAAAGCATCCTTTATAAAACCAATAAGATGCATATAAGAACGATTAACTAGCTAAGTACACATTAGTTTCTTACAAAGAATTCAAATTTAAAGCGCGATAAATTGATTATAGGATGACATTAATAGATGTACCTAAGTCAAGCATGGCACATTCAATTTTCTTATCACCAATAACATAAGGAAATAAAAACATACCTGGATCTTTGCATTTTTTTGTAAATTTCTATTTATCACGATTAATACATTCTTACCCAAAATTATTCTTTCTTTATCCTTCAACTTCCTTTTATTCATACATTGTTCTTTTAAAAACTTTGCATATTTCAGAATTTGCTAGATGACTTCTAGAAATGGTATGTTGATTTCCACCTTTCTAAAGGTTTCTAGGATCTCTCTTTCATGTTCCTCCTCTTTTGATTTGGTCAAGCTGCTAGACAAAAGAGGTACACATGTATTAGTTGATGTCGATGAAGATAAATCGTCTTTTACCTTTATTGATTCTTGAGTTAGAAGTTCATCTCCTTTTTCTCCTTCATCACACCTTTCTATCTTGATTGGTAAGGCAAATCTAGATTGAATTTCCTTACCACTTCTCAAAGTTATTGCACTCACATTCTCCCTAGGATTCACTATAATTTGGGAATGTAATTTTCCTAATGCTTGTGCTTCTAATTTACTAACATAGGTGGCTAATTGAGTGATCTAATTTCCTAAATTCTGAAGGCTTGCTGTTGTTTCCTGTTACAAATATTGAATATTAGTAGCAAATTCCTTAATAATTTCATACAAGGACATATTTGAATTTGAAGATTGAGATTGAGCATATGTAAGGGCTTGAGGTTATCTACTGAAATTGTGATGTTGATATCTTTATTACCCTCTTTGATTTCCATAGCTAAATTTTAGATAATTCCTCTATCCTGGATTATAATGATTGTAACAAAGGTCATATTTTCACTAAAATTGACTAAGAAATCCCCTTATTATGTTGGCTTCTTGAAGGGAGTCTTATTTCAATATAAGGCACATATTCATAGGATGGCCAAAGAATGAGCATACTTCGTACACTCGTGTCGATTGTAATTAACCTACAGCCATTTAACGAACTAAAGTAGCTAAATCTGAAATTTTATCCTTAAGGTTCGTGTTACTTGTCTCATTCATACACTTAACAGCTCCATCCATCGTTGTCCCAAACTTTTGAGAATTTTCGCCATATTTGATATCAACTGTTTGGCAGCTTTAAGTGTTTTGTTTACTGAAGCTCCTTTGCTAGTTGCATCTACCATTCTCCTATCCATTAACAATAGCCTTTCATAAAAGTACTAAATTAAAAGTTGGTCATGGATCTTATGGTGTGGGTAATTTTCACATAACTCTTTAAACATCTCCCAATATTCATACAATGTTTCTCGAATGACTTATCTTATCCTACATATCTCTTTTATGATATTGACTACTTATGATGCAAGAAAGAACTTCTCTAAGAACAACCTTTTTATCTCATTACATGTTATCACTGAGCCAGAGGGAAGAAAATATAACCAATCCTTTGCCTTACCTTTCAATGAGAATAGAAAGGCTTTGAGATTAATCTGTTTTTTTGTCACTCCTTGTGGCTTCATTACAAAGCAGACAATATAGAATTTTTTTCAAGTGTTTATTTTAATCCTCACATGGTAAGTCCACGAGAAATTGAGAGTAACTGAATCAAACCAGATTTTAAAGCAAAATCTACCTCAACATCTAGAAATTGTACGCATAAGGGTTGTTGATTCAAATTTGACATTGTTAACTCCCTCAACATTTTAGTGTTAGGATTTGCCATCTTTTCATTAACTTCTTGGACATTAGAACCTTCACCTATGGTTAGATCAATCTCAACTTTTCATTTTTGAAGGTGAATGGTCGCTTCCTTGTTTAGTCTCTTTCCTTAAACGGTGTGTTGTCTTCTCAATTTCTGGATTATATTACAATTCAAGTGTTTAAGAAGAATGATCATACAAGACAATAGATTAGGAGTAAACTATAAAATAACACAAGGACACTAAGAAACTAAAATAGTTCTCTAATAATAGTGCCAAAATTTTGATTGGGTTATTGAAGCCCTTAAAATTATCGCTAAAAGTTTTATAATAGTGGTAGAACCAAGTCAAATCTCAAATGAACTGAAAAATAGTTTCTTAATTTCAATTAACAAAACAAAGTAGGAGTTTATGATTAATTAACTAATTTATTAAAATTAACAAGGAATCAAACTAAATCAATTGAAAATAAAAGTGAGAAATTCAATAGTATTTAACTTTAATTCAAGAGAAAGATCTCATCTAATTGTAAAATTGATCATTAGTCCAAAAAGAATAATTTTCACAATTCAAGTTGTTTGCCTAAAATATGTTAGGATAGCCATAATAAGTTTCAAAATTTTCTAAATTAATTTGTTTAAATCCAACATTCAAACAAAAACTTACCATCAATTGATTGGTATGATAGCATTATCTATCAATTAAATTATAGCAATAAACTTAGTGAAAAAGACTAGACCTTAGATTAAATAATTGAGATACCTATAACTATTCAATTTAGTTTCCTTGTTTCTTATAAGTTAAATGTGCAAATTCATAAATAACCTATTTGTTACTTGTACTAATCCTTTATGAAAATTACCGATTACTGAATTCATTAATAGCTACAGAATAATCAACATCAAATTAATTTGTCAAATTAATCAATATTAATTATTTATAAAATATAAGAACATAAAACAAGAAATACTTAAATTAAAACATGAATATAAGTTTAGAACAAAATCTCACAAGGTTATAACTGAAGTTTTGAATCCCCTTGAATCAAAGTATTTGGAGTTAATCATATATAAATTTAGTTCCAAGAAAAAAATATAGAAGACAAGATGAAAAATTGAGAGAAAACTAAAAAGAAACGCAAAAAGAATGATGGATAAGGTAATAGGTGTGTTTTTGTCTTTTTTTTTTTCTACTCAAAACCTAGTCTCTTCTTATCTTTCTAAAATAAACCCAAATTCTTATATAATAGAGATGAAAATACCCAAATTCTTATATAATAGAGATGAAAATATGTTTTTTTTTGTGATTTTGACCAACAATACTTCAATTTGATACAATCTTTACTTGTCGTCTCCTAAAATAAAACAAATAGGCAAAAGGGTCACTTTCGACCCTAAATTTTGCACCAATTGATAAGTTTTACCTAAACATTCTGAAGTGAACAATTCTAACCCTAACATTTGAAAAACATTAAAGTTTGACCCCACCGTAATGGAAAATTCAAATTTCTTTGTTAAGTGTCAAATTTCTTTGTACATTCTCCACATATTAGTAAATTTGACTCACCCTTTAGCCGTAGATGTAGGTCATATTGATCGAACCACATAAATCTTTATATTCAGTGTCTCATTCATTTTGCTCTTTTTCTTCTTCTCTTCCAAGTTCTTACTCTCTCAATCCAAAGCTTGACATAGTTCAGTTTAACGACAATCTGAAAAGGTTCAATTGAGAATCAATCGGTAAATGAAGATCTAGTGTGACATCTGTAATAAATAAGAAGCTTCGTTGTTTGACACCGTAGCTGAGGCTGCTCCTTGTGATACATGCAACCACCGAGTCCACTATGCCAATAAGCTTGCATTAAAGCACCAACTCTTCTCTCTTCTCGAACCGATTCCAAAAACCTTCCCTCTTTGCGACGTCTACCAGGTGTTTGTCTATTTGCTTCTTTCTTGTTAGTGTATATTGAAAACTAGTAAGTGGCTCTTGGAACATACTCAAAAGCATGATAGGTTTCTTCTTATAAGGTTAAACTCTTTACTACATCGGCTCTTTATGAATCTTCTATGGCTACAACAGAAAGTTCAGATCTTGTTCCTAATTCTAAGTCTAAGCAATAACCACAAGAAGCATCAATAAAAGAATTGACAGTATCTGTTGCTCCAATAGATTGTAACCCACTTCCAATAGCATCAATAAAAGAAACTTATTTCTTAATGTGAAAAATATAAATATTTTATTTGACAGCCAATAACAACGATGAGGGATGGTTGGACGAATGTGGGAAGGTTGGAGGGATTTGAGAGAAAGGGTAGTAATTCAATTATTTGCTTAAGTTTAGTTTAAGCTATAATAATCACGTCAACTCTAATGTGACATAGGCCCACTAAAATAATAAAAAAAATATTTTCAAATGTCTAGTTAGCGTTGATATGACAATTAACAGAAAATTTTGAATTTTCTGTTAAGGTGGAGTCAAACTTTGATGTTTTTTTGACTTGATATTTAACAAAAGAGTTTGATTTTTTGGTTAGAATAAGGTCAAAATTTAACATTTTTCAACTATTAAGGTTAAAATTATTTAGTCAAAAATATTTGAGTCAAATTTATGGATTTATGTAAAGCTTATAGTCAAAAGTGACCGTTTGGCCAAACAAATATCAACTTAATCACAATATAACTAAAAAAGATAATTTCGATGAATATCAAGGTTTTAAAAACCGGACTGAACCGATCGGTCCGACTGAAAATAGTCTGAATCAGCTAATTGTTCGGTTCAGTTCTAATTAATAACCTCTGTATATAAAAATCGGTTGGTTTATCAGAGAACCGACTGATTTTCAATGAACTGGTCAAACCGGTTAGTCAATATAAGGATAAAATGTAAAACATTGAATTTTCCTAAATTGAACTCTCGTCGCCTCCACCATCTTCCGTCGCCTCCACCATCTTCACTCTTCTCAGATTACATCGCAGCAAAATCAACTTTCTTTTTGCCATCTCCGCTAGATCTCATCGTCATCTTCCATTTCTGGCCATCTTTCATCTTCACTAGGCTCTTAAAAAACGAGACTCTCTTTGTTCGCCGCTACTCTCTTCTCTTCGCTGTCCTCATCACCTCCATCTTTCGTTAGGTAAATTTCTTGTCTATGTTTGGTTTTTCCTTTGATTTCTTTTAAGGATGTTGCTAATTCTTTTTTGTATCTTCAATTTTGTGATTTAGGTATTTCTGAGTAGTGATCGTGTGAGTCACATACCGAGAAAGAATCGGATAAGATCCACACCTTTGGACACTGTAAGTGAAGTCTAAATAAGTTGTTCCTAAATGATGACTTTCTCAAGTTTGTATAGTTATTTCCTTTTCTTATAGTTAGGCTATGATTTGGAATGGATGTGTAAGAGATTTTGTCGTGTGAGGTGGTCTGTGAAGTAGTGAATTTGAGTTGTTGATCACATGATTGTGTGATTTATTGTTTTAGTCTCCACATTGTGTAAAATTGGTTTGGTATGTTGATCGGTGCTTTTTTCTCCCTTTTTAGACAACTTGAGCGTGAAGGCAATCCGGAGAAAGACCACAGGAACTGGAAGGATGAGATATCTCCACAATGTTTCTCGCAAGTTCAAGAGTGGTTTCAAGGAAGGTAAAGTATAGTGCGTCTTATAGGGTTGAGTTATTACAATCCTGCACTTTTTGTTTCCCTTATGTTGAAACGGTGGTTTATTGTGGTTTTGATATCATTCTTGGCTTTGATTAGGTACTGAAGCTGCACCAAAGAAGAAGGGAGTTGCAGCAACATCTGCTTAAGGCAACAGAGGGTGATTTAGGGCGTGGTGAATGTGCCCATTAATAGATGAAATTTGTAGAGACAAGTTTTATGGAATGTTTGTTATTTACATTAAATGCTATTTATTTCGATTTTGACTTTTAATTGTCAAATAGTAGCTTTTGATTTTCAAGAAGGATAATGAGAGTTTATTTTTAAGATACTTGCTGTTTTGTTTCTATAGAGCCTTATTAATTTGAAATACTGGCAATGATTGCTAATTGTGCATAAAGAGCCTTAAGGCTTTTGTATTAAAATCTATGTCAAGCTAATTCTTTTAGAATTTAACATGATAGAAGCAGGGATGGCAATAGGTTAGGCCTGGGTTGTTTATGGCCTAGTTTGACCTGTCTTTTAGAATTTGCAGCCTAAATCTAAACATGTTTTGTTGAATTGCTTTGAGTTGAATCTTATTTTTCCTTAAGGTAGAGTTCAGCTAGAAATTCAATTTTGATTTTTATTGTTATTTTAAGTTTTATAGTATACTCATATTTATTTATTATTAGTTTATTATATAATGTGAATTTTTTATTTCAATAAATTTTTTTATTTTTTACTTATTCTTATAAATTTTATTTCTTATTTATTATATACTAATTTTATAACAATTCATTATAGATTTAACTTCTAAACTTTAAAATTTTCCTTTGACAGATTCAATTTTTAACACAAAGTAATATAACCAAAATCTTGTCAGTAAACAAACCCTATATATTATGCACATCTAAAATATATAAGCAAACACTTCTAAATCGGATTCGATGACGAGTTTTGGTGTACTCAAATCAGAATAGGACCTCCTCCAGTCGTTTGACACTTGAAAAGAGCGAGTCATCATTTCGAACGTCTGCCATTAATGGTCAGTTTTGTTTGCAAAGCTAAAATCAACCAAAAGTGAACCAACTTGGACAGCGGTGATTTGACAGAGGGCGTAAATCTTCTAAATTCAATTCTACAATCCCACTTTGAAAATAAAAAATCTCCGCCTGTTTCCTTCCACCACTTAAAAACCAGTGTAACGTTAAAGCAGTCTCCTAGACCCTAAAACCCCACTACAAAACCAAACCCATTTCAGGCACTATCTGTCCACAACGCTCATATCAACTGAAACTATGGTGGTGATGGACTTGGATACTGACGAGAATCCCCAGAACTTTCGGGAAGAAACTCCTCTCTTAAACAGGGGCTCAGAGGTCGAAGTGAGATCCGATGAAGATGGGTTCGGTGGCGCTTGGTTCCCTGCCACCATTGTTGAATTCGCACCACCAAAGTTATCTTCAAAGAAGAGGAGAAAAGTGGTTGTTCAGTACAAGTCTTTGGTCACTGACGACGAGTCTAGTCCTTTGACTGAGCATGTTGAACCCAATCTCATTAGGCCTTCGCCTCCTCAAGAGACTGAGAATGGGGTGCGAGTGTTTGAGGAAAACGATGCGGTTGACGCCTGGTATAGAGATGGGTGGTGGAATGGGATTGTTTGCAAGGTCTTAGACGCTTCAAGATACAGGCTTTATTTTGATAAACCTCCTGATGTTATCGACTTTGATGGAAAGGACTTGAGGGTTCACTTGGATTGGGTTAATGGCAAGTGGGTTCGACCCGAGAAGCAGGTATTTTATGAGCATTTTTGGCTAGTTTTATTTTTTTGCTTTGAATTGGATGGCTGCTTCTTTATTTTAGCTAGATTCTTCTTTTGTGGGTTATGCATGTAGGGTTTATATCATGACTGTTCAGGTTTAAGCTTTTTCTTTTCTTGCCTTTATCTTTTCTTTTGTTTATTTTCAGTTCTTGTTTATTTGCCCTGCCGTTTTAGTTGTTGTTGTGGCAATCGAATCTTTTTGGTTGAAAGTTTTCTACTTATGCGATCTATCAAAATTATTAGAAAATGATTAACATTCTAAATTTATGTTTCTCCAGATACTTGAAGATCTTGATATATTACTTAGCTTTTGGCGTCTGCATGAAGTGATTGAGATTTGAATGCCAGGATTTATATTTTAGTGGCGTTTTGCTCTGTTTTGAACTTTTGATGCTAAGATGTCATTTCACTTAAGAACGTTTGATCCTTAATCTTCAGGGTTCTTCATGTACCTAGTCAAAGCGTTAACTAACCTTAATCCAAATGTTATATGCGGGGACTATTTCTATGTTATATAGCTTGGCCTAATCTATGTCAGGATATTCTTAATCTTAACACGATCGATGTCCATCATTCGACAGTGTCATTTCTCCTTAGTAGCTTGTCATTGCCCCGCATTTCCTATTTTTAAAATTACTTTAATTGCTTATACCGTCTCTTTTCCTTTTCCTCCACATTTTTTATGCAGGCACTATTTACATTAGATTGCATTATTCTTATCAGTTTGTAACTATATGCATTTGTTTTTTGTTTCATACTTTTTCTTTATCACAATAAATTTGTCAAAATTGAATACATATGTTTGGTTTGCTTGTGCAACATTAGTAATCTGCTTTTTGATTGGATAATCTTAAAGCAATCGACAGGTTCGATTTTTAGCTCAGGAACAGCTGTGGAAGTGAATCTTGCAAAAGAAAATGCGTGGGATGCATGGTACCCTGCCCTTATCGTTAAAGAATATGAGAATTGTACTTACTTGGTCAAATATCCGGATTCGATGAGCAGTGATGAGTCTGGCATGGACAAAGTTATTTTTGATTCTCTACACATTCGACCTGCTCCTCCTCCTCATGCTGACAGAAATTATGAACTGCTGGAAAAGGTGGATGTGCAGTTTGGTTATGGTTGGCGCACTGGAACGATAACAAAAGTTCTTACAGGGAGGAGGTACAATGTTTACTTAAGGCAAGGAAATGAGGACACGGAACTTAATCACACAGAGATAAGACCTCATCTTGAATGGGTTGATGGTGAATGGATTAGTAAAACAAAGGTATGGTTTGTTTTCATCTTTATTTTCTTCATGATTAAGCTATCAATGTTTGCTAATCTTTCTCTACTTAATTGATAAAAAAATATGGTAAATATTGAAGGATACATGCTTATCCTTGACTGTCAAATTTGGAAAATTTAAGGAATAGCTTTTGGGTGTACTTGATCTGGAAATTTGTTCCCATACATTTATTTGTGTGGAAGCCAAGAAACAATGCAGTCAGTTCCTGATTAGTCTCGTAGCAGTTCTATTTGAAGGTTTTTGTTGCAGGAGGCCATGAATATTCCTAATTCAGAAATATTAAGTGTTGCTCAGAAAGGTGCTGACCACTTGGGGGTTGTCACACAACTTGAAAGCTTAGGTGGCACTGAGGATGTTAACAAGAATATAACACCTTGTTCTACAATCATGAAGAAGCCTACAGAAAACTCAACAGATTGCTCTGAAAACTTACCTTCTCATGACCTTTCAAACAATGAGATAAAGGCATCTTCTGATGGTGATGGTAAAGTTTCAGGTAAGTCCAAAAAGTTAACAGTTGGCATTGTAGAAGTCCCATTTACGCGATTAAAGAATGTGCCTCTTGAAAGCTCCACTAAACAAGAAGAAGTTCTTGGATTGCCCCCATGGACGACTGGAAGTAAAAGACCTGAATGTTCAAAAAAGCCTGTGGTTTGTGGACCTCCTGCCAATATTGAGAGCCCTTTAGCTAGAAAGAAAGTTGTGAGTGGAATTTCTCATCTTCAAATTCTTCACCAATTTTATGCCATTTTCTAATAGAGCTTTGAAATTTTGTAGCGTACCACACATTTGAAACTCTATTAGGAGATTCACATAACTAAACATTTGCAGAATCATGTGTTGCCAAATTATAACATTGCCCATTGATTCACCATTATATATAAGGATAAACTAGAGCCTTCTGAAGTTATAAAAGAGAAGTTTTCTATGATTTAGGTGGGTTTTGTGTGATGAGTGAAAATGTGAAACCATAAAAGGCAGGTTAGTTAATGCGTGCTTACCTAATATTAAACTGATTCACGAGGCTCAGGATTTATGCTACCTAGTTTTAATTTTGTTGAGAGCCTATTGACAGAACATTGTCATGAGTACATCAGCATCTGTCCATATCAGTTCTGTTGTTTACATTGTGGGTATTTACTTTGTCTTTGCCAGTTTCTCTCTCTCTTTTTATTTTCTGTGTCACAGTAGTACTTGGAATAACTCCATTTATTCTTTTTTTCTGATCGAATTTATTTCTTTGTTACAGAGAAAACCTGCAGAAAGTAATGAACAGGATGGCCAGAAAGCTAACCTTGTCACACGAAAGGGGAGACCTATTAAGTCACCTAACAGAGGCCCACATGAATCAGCAGCAGGTGTTATACTTTACATACATCTTGCCGTTGACTGTATCTATTCAAGTTGCGTATGATAGTTTTTGATAAAAGTTGAGATATTTCTACTATCTTCAGCTAAGCTGAGAAATTCAGCTCAACATATTAATGAGGATGAGAATAAATCAAAAGAAGCAGAAGTTCCCGTTGTTATATGTCTAGAAGCTCAGGCAGTGGGGAATTCCAGTTGTCAAACTCTAGGTGAGAAGAGGTTGAAGAGCATAACAAATTATGTCGAATTAGAGAAGATCATGGTAAGGCATTATGTCATGGTTGTCCTTAACCTTGCAAAGATGGGATTTTTGTGAAAAGTGTATGTTGTGAATCAGAATTTGTGGGATAATGATATGAATGTTGAGATGCTTAATGTATGATGTTTGTTGTGCAGCACCGTGAGGAGTTGGCAGTTGGGCAAAGCAGTGGGAAAAGAAAGCGGGGAAGGCCACACAAGTTGGTAGCTGCAAATCTGATGGAAATAGAGACTGGTACTTAACTATACTCCACAATCTGTGGATTGAATTGTGAACCTATTTAATTGCACACTAGCGAGCATTGTATGTACTGAGGAATTGGGAAGTGGAGAAGTTGCTAATGAAATTAACTAATTAAGTTGAAATGTGCCCCAAAGTATGATAGTAGAAATTTTCTTTTGTCATTCCTAGAGGCACGGATAAAACTCTAATGGTAGTTAGAAAAGCAAAAGAAGCAAACTCATAAATAGGTATTTGACAAATCTTTTGCAACAACTTAGAAATGGGTTTCTTGGTGGATATATTATTTCCATGCCTCTAGCTAATACATTGGATAAAGTTGGTTTCATTTGACTCATATTTCTGGCATAACCAATGATGCATAAACGAGAATCTATTGTGCTAATTTGTTTTTGGCCATGGGTAACAAGTTTCCACCAGTTAGAGAAGATTATTGGCTTCATCGTTCAATGTCTTTCCTGCTAAAAGGTACAGTGAAATGTCCATAAAATAGTGGGACATTCTTATGTTGGCTGAAGAAATAGTAAGGTTCTTCTTCGTATGATAAAATAATTGGAGGGAATTAACCTTGTGCTTGTGAAGCAAATTACATGAAGACAGATTGCATTCTGATGTACGTATATAACACAAAAATGCCTATGGTTGTGCCATACTTAGCGTTATTTGGAATGTTGTAGTTTCTGCATCCGTAGATGGAAAAAATGAGGACTGTCAGACAGATTGCAGGATAAAGGAGTATGATTTGGCCATTGCTGTTGTATCAAAGAATGTGGTTGATGATGATCAACCTTTATCAATGTGGTTTGGTGGAATGCATTCTTCAACAAATGTTGGAAACTCGGGTAAGTTGCTTGACATTTTCTGATGTGCTCCTTAAAGTTGTATTCTTATGCAGTGCAAGAGTATATCTGACTCTTGTTTTCTGTTTGAGTAGTATCTTCCGCTAGGTCTGCTAACGGATGGAATGAGACAAGAGATAGACAAGCTGATATTTCAATGGAAGGTTCGGTAATTGATACTGGAAGCAATAGCATGCCAGAATCAAATCTGTGCTTACCTTTTGTCAAGAAATCAGCAATTTGGAAAGCAATTGAAGCTATGGAAGCGTTTCAAATTATACCACAAAACCCACATTTTGAGCCTTTAGCTGAATGCAAAGAGGAGTACCGTGAAGGAACAGCCATTGGGTATATGGTAACTTTCACCAGTTTGTTTGAGAAGGTATCCTTGCTGCAATTCAACGATCCAAGAAACATTTTCGAGAGTACTTTGGAAAGTCTGTTAGGTTTAGAGAGGCATGGATTTGACGTCGCAATCCTCAAAGATCGTTTGACTAAGTTGTTGTCAATTAAAGAAAGTCAGGGTGAGCTGCTGAATGATTTGACAAATACCGAAAGGCAGATAATGGAGCGATCGGCAAAGAAGCAAGAATTACTTGAGAGTATGAATGATATAAAAAACAAGATAGCTAAGTTACAGGAAGAACTCGCAGCATCCCAGTCAAAGATGGAAGCCGAGGATATTGAGATTTCCACATTAAGGTCACATGTTGAAGATACAAATCAACGCATAACCAATTTTTGTTATAATTTTAAAAGCGTGGCTGGCGCACCATGGAAGTCATCCTGATGCACTTCTGCTGCATTGCAACATGTAGGTGTAGGTTGTAGTTGGCTGTGAAAAGTTCGTGTTCTGGTTCTCTATATAGTTTAGTGTACTGGTACTGGACTCGTTTAGTATTGTTATCATGTAAATGCTTTTGAGGGTTAAGGGTATCCGGGGAATCTCAACTTTAAACGATTCTAGAATTGATTCTATCACTGATGGTACGTAGGTGCACACCAAAAGGCTCACCTTAGATTAATTAGGGTGTCAAGTTATTGCCCACCAGCGGCTGAGGGGGGCTTCAGGCTGAAAAATCTCTTACTAAGACCAGTTTCAGCGCCTCTTGCAAGTACTGGAGAAGATTGACATTAAGACGATCTCTTTTTGATGCTCAGCTTTAGTTTTAGCCAATGTAGTCTTACCATCAGATGTTAAAGTTCTGGAGTGCTTGATTGTAGTGACCCAAATTAATGGAATATGTGCATTGTCGACGAAACAAGTGTTAACAAACATTGAATAACAAGGTGTGCTTGTTTCTGCTAGGAACAAGGAAACAAAACATGAGAGAAATGATGAAGAAGAGTATCTGATGTTTATTAAGTGTACATAAAAACCCACTTCGAGAAGGGCTAACTCTCTTAACAACAACTGGAATTCAAAAAAACTGATATCTATAAATGGCTAAAGCCTAAGTAGTTATAAATGAATAGCCTAAATAAAGGATCATGAAGACCACTCAGATCCCAAGTTTCACGATTTGTGTTGCTAACCTCACTCCTCCTTGACAGAACGGTCCTGCAATGAGAGTTGGTCTTGAGATTCTTTGTCACGTGTCTTATATTTTCTCCTTGAATAGACACGTAAGGGAGGACTTCCATCAATTCTTCCCTCCTGAAATGTGACTGGTCCTCAAGGTGGAAATTGGCTAGAAAACAAATCGTAATTTTCTCACGTTGCTTCTTCTAATGGGCGGCTTTTCCATTCAACGAGTAACTCCAAAGTGGGAATGCCACTTTCGGAAATCCAGCGATTAGAAAGAACTTTGGCAGGCTCAAGAATAACTTCCCGATTGACAATGACAGGTAAATCAGCTGGAGATGACACAGGTACTTGGCCCCTTGCTGGTCGTAAAAGAGAAACGTGAAATATTGGGTGAACCCTTGAAGTGGAACGATTCCAGCTCGTACGTTACAGATCCAATATAACGTAAAACTTAGTAAGGGCCGAAATATGGAGGAACAAGTTTCTTGTACCTTCGTTTGGTCATACTTGTAAGAAAACTGAGTCGCCCTTGTTGAAAGTGAGATGTCTTTTGTTTGGTGTCAGCTTGAGCCTTCATGTGAGATTGAGCTTTTATCAAATTATATTTAAGAATCTTTAACATATCATCCCGTTGCAAAAGTTGGGTCTCTAATTTTGCATTTGGAGTTTCTCCTGAGACATATGGATAAAGAGGAGGTGGTGCATGTCCATAAACAATCGCAAAAGGAGTACTGCCCGTTGAAGTGTGAAATCCCATGTTGTAGGAATATCCTGCCCATGACATAAAATGACTCCAAGTCTTCGGTTGCTCTTGAGCAAAACAGCACAAATAAGTTGCTAAACAACGATTATCCACTTTCGTTTGGCCGTTCGTCTGAGGGTAGTAACTGGTATTCATCTTCAATTGAGTTTTGCAAAGCTTAAAGTGCTCTTGCCAAAAATTGCTTAAGAAAATGACATCTCTATCAGAAACAATTGATCACGGAATGCTATATAAGCGAACAATCTCTTTATAGAAACTTTCAGCAACACTTTTGGCAATGAATGGATTAGTCAAAAGGGGATAAAATGGGCATACTTATTGCGTCTATCCACCACCACTAGAATGGTGTCATAATGATGGGATAGTGGCAAGCCCACTATAAAGTCAAGAGAAACATCCTCCCAAATTTTGTCATGGATAAGGAGAAGTTGAAGAAGACCAGCTGGGCTAGTGTCTCATATTTATTTTGTTGACATTGTAGACAATTTTGGACATATTGAAATATATCGCATCGAAGGTTTCACCAGAAAAAATAAGTTGGTTTCTGTTGAAACGTCTTCGAAAATTCCCATAACTAGCAGTAGGTGTGATATGAGCCTCAAATAGAAGTTTTTCTCGCAAAGTAGCATGGTCAGGAATTACCAAACGATTTTTGTAGTAGAGTTTCTAACCTGTGATTGAAAAATCTGGTTGTGAGGATGGATCAGCAACCCAAGCTTGCATAATTTCGCTGGTATATAGGCCTTCTTTTAATGCTTATTATAGTCCCAACAAATTAAGGTTAAAAGCAACAACCAATGTAGACAGCTCTGCATGATGAGGATGTCGAGATAAAGCATCGATCCTTTTGTTTTCCTTATCCACTTGATAAATGATGGTGAAGTCAAATGACATTAGTTTTAACAACAGTTGTTGTTGCTCCGTCGTTGTGATTTGCTGTTCTAAAAGATACTTGAGAGTGAAATGATCTGTCTTAATGAAGAAATGTCTGTCGAGTAAATAATATTTCCACTTTTCCAAAGCTAATACCAAGGCCAATAATTCACGATCATAAGCAGATTTTAACATATTAGAAAGAGAAAATCCCTTACTAAAATAAGTCACAAGATGCTCATCTTGCAAAAGATAGCTCTTATAGCAGCAGATGATGCATCACATTCGACCGTAAAAGGTTGAGAGAAGTTTGGCAGGCGCAAAACCGGAACTGAAGTCAGTGCTTCTTTAAGGTTGTTGAAGGCTTGTTCCGTGTCAACTGACCAATGAAAACCCTCCTTTTTTGTCAAATTAGTGAGAGGTTTTGCGAGTAGCCCATAATATTTCACGAAACGACAATACCCAATTAATCCCAAAAATCCTTGCAACTCTTTGACGTTTGATGGTATGGGCCAAGCTTGCATCGCCGTGATCTTTTCATCCTCAACTTGTACGCCTTGGGAGCTGACCACGTGTCCAAGGAAATGAATCTGGGACTGACCAAAGTGACATTTTGATGCTTTTGCAAAATAACCATGCATCTAAAGCAGTTGTAAGGTTTGTCAAATATGCTTCTGATATTATGTTATATCCTTATTGTAAACCAAGATATCATCTAAAAATACCAAGACAAACTTACGTAAGAATAGCTTGAAGAGGACATTCATGGCTCCTTAAAAAGTGGATGGCGTGTTGGACCCCACACCCCACCCGTAGGTGTTTACAGGTGATACTGTGGCGTGTGTTTGCGGGTGATACCGCGGCATCCAACCTTAATCAGAATTGTCCTCTTTGGTACTCGAACTCGAGACCTCAAGGTTTTGTTGCATCTAACTGCACGCCTCTT
>JANZXR010000143.1:0-19800 GCA_027575705.1 Erythroxylum echinodendron | reverse complement strand
GCGTTTATTATGTGAAATGATGTGTTGCATGAATTGAGTGAACCATCGATGATGGTTACCTCATTGAGTTCGAAAAACTCACCCAAAATTTGCAATTATTTTTTAGGCTTGAAGAGTACCCCGTTAGACAAACGGAAGTATACCTACAGTATGTAAGTAAAAGATAGAGGTCGGGATCAGTTGGCGTTTGCATTAGTATTTCTTTTATTTTGTATCAAATTAAGTCTTCTGAAATTATTATAACTTGTGTATTCGATTATTTCTATTTTGAGATAAATTTCCAAATTAGAAATGTTTGTATATGGTTTTGTAATGTAATGAAATTTTGACAAGTTCTTTGTTTTTGTAACGGGCCCAAATGGCTATTGAAATTTCTGATGATTGTATTGCTATGATTGAAAATGTTTATGGAATAAAGTAGGCTCTATTTGATGATTGATCTCTGCATACTATGTTTGTGGTTTCAAAAAAATTTATACTGAGTTTTGACGAATTAAGTGCTCGAGCATCCTCGCAGGTCATAATCTCAGATATCACTCAGGATGTCGGGCATGTGTCATGCGGAAATGGGGTGTTACATCTAATGATTTATTTTTGCAAGATCTATAAACTAATGATGTTGTAGCTGTTATCAAGGCCAGAAGTGGACTATATGAGCTAACACAAGACAACCTATTACCCTTAGGAACATTGAAAGGTCCTTCCCTAGATTTTTACAGAACCAAGAATGTTGTGTGTCATGCTTTTGTTTCTCTTAATACTTGGCATAGTAGATTAGGGCATGTTTCTAAGGAAAAAATAAAGCGTATCAATGAAATTACTTTTCTTAATCATGACTTGTCCAACTGCCAAATATGTCCTATGGCAAAGCAAAATAGAAAACCTTTTCCTAGGCACAGAGTACAAACCACTAAACCTTTCGAAATACTACACATGGATCTATGGGGGCCCTACAAAATACCTACCCTAGATGGATCACAATTCTTTTTGACTATTGTAGATGAATTCTCTAGAGCCATTTGGACCTTTTTACTTAAACACAATGACCAAACACAGACCACCCTAACACAATTCATCAGCACCATTCAAAAACAATATGATACCAAAGTTCTGAAAATACAAACAGACAATGGGAGAGAATTCATAAACTATGAATGCAGACAGTTCTTTTCCAGAATAAGAATAATGCATTAGAAAAGTTGCCCATACACACCACAGTAAAATAGGGTAGTAGAAATCAAGCATAAACATTTACTACAAATGACAAGAGCCTTACTATTCACAGTAAACTTACTAAAATATTTCTGGGAAGAGGGACTTCTCATTGCCACCTACCTCTTGAACCGAATACCAACCAACATTTGTAATGGAAAACACCCTATGAGAAGCTACATCAGAGGAAACCTAGCTATAAACATCTGAAAATCTTCGGATGCCTATGCTTTACCTTAGATAAGACACCTAACAAGACAAAGTTAGATCCTAGATCACTGAGATGCATTTTTCTTGAGTACATGCCAGACTACAAAGCTTACAGAGTTATGGATATAAACACAAAAACCATTTTTAGCTCAAGAGACGTAACCTTTCATGAACATACTTTTCCCTTTACTAAAACTCCAACAAATTCTGAACAAAGACCACCACCACTATTCCCTTACAACACAGCAGATGATACAGCAATAATGACACAAGATGATATGCCAGGCTCATCCAACTTACAAAATACGGACATTACACCAGAAACCATAAACACACAGCCACAACCCGAAACCACTATCAACCAAGAAGCTACAACTAATAACAATGTGAGAAGGAGTCAGAGAATACATACCATGCCCAAATACCTCAATGACTATGTCCTCCAAGCCTCTGCTCATCATTTCACTTCTGTCCCCGATAATGTTAACAGTATTTTTAAGTTTTTTGGTCTTGCAGGAACAACAGAAGAAGAAGATTCAAGCTTCCATATTGCACATAAACAAGGATAAAGGAATTCATAGGCAATGTATCTACTGCTTTTGAGCCACTATCTTATGAAATAGCAAGTCAAGCAAATGAGTGGGTGAACTCCATGGATGCATAACTACCAGCTTTAGAAGACAACCAAACCTGGGTTTTGACACAATTACCTAAAGGGAAACAGGCTATAGCATCTAAATGGGTATTCAAAGTGATGGCACAATTGACAAATTGAAATCAAGATTATTAATACAGGGATTCAACCAAAGAGAAGGAGTGGACTATTCAGAGGTATTCTCACCTGTAGTTAGAGTTGTGACAATCAGGACCCTCTTAACCATAGCTACTATTAAGAATTGGCCTATCGTATAATGTGATATAAATGATGCTTATTTACATGGTCACCTAGAGGAGGAACTATACATGCTACCACCACAGGGCTACAAGAAAGCACAAGCAGGGGAAGTTTGGAAACTACTGAAGTCCATTTATGGACTCAAACAAGTAGGCAGGCAGTGACATAAAGAATTGACCACATAAAGAATATAGGTTTCAATAAATCAGAAGCGAATCATTGCATATACAAAAGAGGTCAAGGTATCAACTTTATTGCTATCATTATCTATGTAGATGACATGCTCGTCACTAGGGAAAAATATGAACTTTTAAACACAGTTAAGCTAACCCTAAGCGAATAATTCACAATCAAAGACCTCAGGTATGCTAAATTCTTCCTAGGAGTCGAAATAGCAAGGCTAGAAGAAGGGATGATCCTCAACCAAGGTAAGCATATACGAGACATCTTACAAGAAACAAATCTACAAAATTGCAAAACTTGCCTAACACCTATAGTTCCAGGAAGTAAACTTACCATTGATGATGGTGAACCCCTCCAAGACCCATAAAGATGAATAGTACTTGAACTTTACGAGGCCTGATCTCAACTACATCACACAACAACTTAGTCAATTTATGAAAACGCCGAGATAACCTCACTGGGAAGCTACAAAACTCATTCTTAAGTATCTCAATGGAACACAAAAACAAGGTTTGTTTTATGCATCTAATTCCAACCTACAACTCACTGCCTACTCTGATTCGGGCTGGGCAAGCTGTGTGTTCAGCAGAAGATCCCTAACTGGGTATTGCGTGTTCCTAAAAAAATCTTTGATTTCTTGGTAAGCAAAAAAACAATTGACGGTCAGTAGATCTTCTGTAGAAGCATAATACCGAAGCCTGGCTTTAACTACGTGTGATTTAAAATGGATTGTTCAACTTTTAGGGTATTTTCAAATTGAAGCGAAAGAAGTAATACCTCTCTTTTGCAACAACCAAGCGGCAACCCATCTCGAAGAACCCTGTCGTCCACGAGAGGACAAAGCATCTAGAAATCGACCTTCATCTGGTGCACGATGTGGCGACTCTAGGGTTCCTCAGCCTCAGACATGTTTGAAGTGAACATCAGATAGCCGACTTGTTCACGAAGCCTCTTACGGCATGCATGTTGTCCACTTTACTCCTCAAGTTTGGATCCATGAATTTTTTCAAGGATCCGACTTAAAGGGGGTATTAAAGGTTTAAGACAAATGGACATGGGCTGACCCATCGGACTCATCCCATAATAAACCCCACACGAACCACACAACACACACACAACGACTTGTTTTGTCTTATCTCATTTTCTCTTTGTTTTCTGTTTTGTACAAATCCACTAGACCTTAGTTGTCCATTCGGTTACAAACATTCTAGAACAATAGCACATAGACATAGAATCAATAGCCAATAGAATTTCTTAGCATTCAGTATAAATATTCCTTCTATACATACAAAAGACATGATGAAATGAATATGCTTCTTCATCCATATTAGCTTATTTTTCAAGGCACATGTGGTATACTCAATTGATAACTCAAATGCCTCTTAGAGGTGGTTTATGTTTGGCATGTATACCACATTTCTGGAGCATCAGGAGTGTATGATCGTGTTGGTATGGATCTAACGTGTGCAACACCTACGCCTTCTCCCTATGCACACCGCTGACATCAGCTGTAAACTCTATGTTGACATCATGATAACATTTAGCTCTACAACAACCAACAAAAAAACTAAAAAAATTTAGAATATACTAAAATGTCCCTCTGGTTATTTTGGGTCAGTTTTGGGGACCCGTGAATTCATAAAGTGAGATTTTTAATTTTTCTAGATTTATTACATTAGTAATAATTAAGGGTTAAATTTAGAAAAATCAAATAAAGGTTATTAAAGCCAATTTGAGTGAAATCTCATACTTTGAACTAGAAACAAAAGATCTAATGTGGTATGTTTATTGTTCGATATTATATGATTATTGTTGAGCCTCGTTTTCGGATTCCAACACCTACTTGCTCTGATACCACACATGTTGGGCCCCGTTTCCGTAGTCCAACTCCTACTTACTCTGATACCATACATGTTGAAGCCCGTATCCAGACCCCAACTCAGAGATCATATCACGTGAGCTTATTACCATAAAGTGGGCGTAATCTAATGAAAACATCTTAACCATTATTAATTCATCATCATGATTTTATCCCATAAACTAACAATACTTAAAATGTAACCAACATCCTCATTGTTACAAAATCTAGCTTAAAATCACTTTACAACAAAATCTGAGATCTCATCACGGAAGGAGTTCGTAAACAGTAACATAGAAGAAGTTAATGAACAGTAACATAAAAGAAGTTCATGAACAGTAACATAGACAAAGTTCATGAATAGTAACATAGAAGGAGTTCATGAACAGTAACATAGAAGGAGTTCATGCACAGTAACATAGAAGGAGTTCATGCACAGTAACATAGAAGGAGTTCATGAACAGTAACATAGACGAAGTTCATGAACAGTAACATAGACGAAGTTTATGAACAGTAACATAGAAGGAGTTCATGAACAGTGACATAGACGAATTCATTCATCTATGAATAGTAACATAGACGAAGAGAGTGAACAGTAAAATAGAAGGAGATGACGTCACCCAGAGGAAGATGACGTCATCACAGAAGAAGTTGGTTCACAGAGGATACATCTAACCTTATAAACACCTTCACTTTTAAAGATCCTAATTTTCGACTCCGATGTCCAAAAATTTCATGCTATATATCATTGGAAAGCTAGAAAAGTAATCTACAATTTTCAAGAAGGCAACTTTATCCAATTCAGCCTAGATCAATCCAGATTTTCCTTTTAAGTACAAAGGCAAATTTTACATTCATCCACCAATGTACTGCACCCAGTGCTCAACTTCATAAAATTTTGAGACTCTTAGAGATAGAACTGAAATTCGATTTCTTCATAAAAAATGTAGCCATATGTTTCTAGTGTAATTCAAGAAAATAATCATCTCATTTGGATAACTAGAAAAAAATTATGGCTATTAGACCGAAGCACACTTAGTGAACATTTTCTAGATCACTACCATTTTTGTTTCTAAATCTTTCCTTATCACAACGCATACCAAGATCATCTTCTCTACTTATTTTCAACTCCATATCATCTATAAAGATATTATAGTCCATGATTAATCATGAACACCAATAACAGAATATACGTACATATATATAGATATATATGTTCTTCCTCACTTTCACCCTAATTCTTCCCATTTCATAGTCTCTCACTACCAAAATCACCCAAAAAAAAACATGAACCTATCCACACTTCTCATGTACTGCTCGAAATGTTCTAAGACAAGTTTTGGAGTCCAACAATTATCACTCCAATTGAGATTTTTCTTATGATAAATTCTCAAAATAAAGTACATTGATAATGTTTTCAGCACTGATATGTGATGATGAGAATGTGCATAAGGATTTGCATTTATTGATAATACATTGTCACAAATATATACAGATATTTGTGGACTTTATATAGTTACATTGTGCAATTCAGCATATTTTCTGACTTTCACTGATTACTATTCTCGTTATGATTATGTGTTCTTACTTAAAGAAAAATCTGAAGTTCTTCAGAATTCAAGATTTTTAAGGTTGAAGTTGAGAAGCAATTAGGAAGGAAAATCATTATTGTCGATTCTGACAGTAAAGGAGAATATTATTGCAAATATAGGGTTTAAGGACAAGAAAAGGGTTCGTTTCCCAAATATGTGAAATTATATGAAATAATGGATCTTTTTACTATAATAGGTAGTCGTAAGCGAAATGATATAGCTGAAAAGGGAAATCTCACCTTAAAAGAAATGATAAGGTCGATGTAGAGTAGAATTAACCTACTTAATTACCTTTAGGATAAAGTCATAAAGACTGCCTTATACATACTCAACAAAGTCCCAAGAAAATTAGTTTCAAAGGCGTCATTTTAACTCTGGAAAGGGTGGAAGCCTAGCTTTGCCCACATTCGTGTTTAGGGCTATCCTGTTAAGGTAGATTTATATAATCCTTATGAAAATAACTTACATTCTCATTATACTCCTTGCTTTTTTGTTGGATATAGGGATGGCAAAAATGGCCAGACCCTGTGACGTGGTTTTGAAATTTTTTATTTAAAAAATAAATGACGGGTAGGTCACCATGGCCAAGGGTGGCCCGACCCATTGACATGCCTAGTTGGATATCCCAACCACTCTAAGGGATACATATTTTACTGTGGAGAAGGAGGGTATAGAATTGTGGAATCACAAACAACTAAGTTTCTAAAATATGATGTTTAGGATAAGGGTGGTCCTTCTCAACTTTCAGATGATAGTAGGACAGATACTATAGATATTTTGTATCCATCACTCATGCAGTTAAAACTAGTAAATCAAGGTCTTGGTACCATGCCAGTATAAGAACAGGAACTTAGACCTATACAAACTAAGGTTCCTGAGGTACAAGAACCAATTTAGTTAATAAGATCCACTAGTGTGACAAGATCCACTATTTCATCTGATTATATAGTCTATTTAGGTGAATAAGACTATATAGTCTATTTGGGTGAATAAGACTATGATATTGGACATGTTGTTAATCCAATTACTTTTTCAGATGCTATTTCTAGACCCCATGTAGATTTGTGGTGTGATGCAATGAATGATGATGGGCAATCCATAAAGCATAATAACGTATGAGAGCTTATTGATTTACCTCAAAATTGAAAACCTGTCAGTTGTAAATGGCTTTTTAAGAACAAAAAGGACTTTTAGGGTAAAGTTGAGCAGTTTAATTTTGGTCGGTTGTCAAATTGTTTACTTAAAGAGAATGAATTGACTTTAATGTTACCTTTTCTCCAGTATCCTCTAAGGATGCATTCAGAGTGATTATGAAACTAGTAACTTATTATGATATGAAGTTACTTCATATGGAGGTTTAAGCTACTTTCCTGAATGGAGACCTTTATAAAATATATGAAACAACCTGAAGGATTTTAGGATTAAGAAAAGCCTAACAAGGTTTATAAACTGAGAAAATCAATATATGATTTGAAACAAACTTTTAAACAGTAGTATCTTAAGTTTGATGAGGTTATTACCTTTATTTGCTTTGTAAAAAATAAAGTTGAAAGGTGCTTTTATTACAAGGGGAGCAAAGTTACCTTTCTAATTTTGTATGTGAATGATATCTTACTCATATCAAATGATTTGACCATGTTGCAAGAGGTTAAGCAATTTTTGGACAAACAGTTTGCATGAAGGACCTTAGAGACGCATCTTTTATCTTAGGTATTCAGATTTACCAAGACAGGTCTAGACACTTATTAGGTCTCTCACAAAGAACATACATTGAGTGAGTGTTGCAAAGGTTTAATATGGTTGATTATAAACTTGTCGCAGCACCTATCTCTCATGGAGAGAGATTATCTTTGGCTCAATATCCAAAGAATGATACACAGAGAGAGAGACTATGAAGAATGTGCCTTATTTTAGTGTTGTTGGTAGCATAATATATGTTTAAGTGTGCACTAGACCGAACATTGCATTTGCTATTGGACTGCTAGGTAAATATCTGGCTAACCCAAGAATAGACCACTGGAATGTAGTTAAACGAGTATTGAGATATTTAAAGGGAATTGAGGATTATATGTTGACATACAAAAGGGTAAACAATCTAAACCTTATAGGGTATACATATTCGGATTTTGTTATGCTTCCGGATGACAGAAAGTTCACATTAGGATATATGTTTATGTTATCAAATGGTGCAGTGTCATGGATGAGTGTCAAGTAGACATAGTGACTTCCTTGACGATGCATGCATAATTTGTGGCATGATATATTGCTACAGGCAGTTTGGCTAAGGGACTTGATTTCTGAGTTGTTTATGATTGATTCAGTGGCTAGACCTATTCAGTTGTATTGTGATAATCTTTATGCTATGTTATTTAGTAACAACAATAAGAATATCACATGATCTAAGCATTTGGAGGTTAAGTATCTGACCATAAAGGATTGATCCAGAAAGGCAACATTGAGGTGAAGCATTTGAGGACTTAAGATATGCTTGCTGATCCTTTGATTAAAGGACTTCGCCCACTTGTTTTTGTGCTACATGTATACAATATAGGTGTATTGAAATCTTTAGACACTGTTAGTTACGGATCACTATGTTTACTCTTTATACATTTTTTCAAGTATTATGACGGTATGTTTTATGAATAAAGATGATCATCATTTTGCTCTTAGTCGTACATGTTGTTATATGTATCGTCGTGATACAGGTAAAAGTCTTAAGATTTGTGTTGATCTTAAGCATTTTAAAAGGTTAATGGGCATATTTATATAGATTGACTTTGAGCATATATCATTAAGACACATACAGATACATATAAATCCATAAATTTGATATGACATAGGGGGTTATAAGTGTTTAGTCCTATAAGGGTTTTCTCTATTGTAGTTTAGCGTTCAGTGAGAGAAAACAAATTTCTCTAATATAGTTTATCATAAAGTTTAGAGAAATTGAGACCTACAAACAGGAAGATGATACATTTCAGATCATACAGGTATTATCGTAGTTGTCACATTCCATTTTCTCATTCATGTTAGTAAGATATTAAATATGTGTGATTGTGTTAAATCTGTGTTAAACATGACACATGCATTTGATATTTTCCGATATCAAAAGCCTTATGGGACGAAATGATAGACTTTCAATATTTTTGGAACAAATGGTTTTTTAAACTTGGTTGACCTATACAGTGATTTGACTTAACCATTGTTGTGCTGGTTTTATAATTGTTACAAGTACCAGAATTAATTGTTGTCCAAGAGGAAGAGTGTTAGTAATTTTGCTAAGGTTGGACAACAATTAATTACATTTTTATTATTTTAATAAAATTACAGTTAAGCGAATTGAATTTGATTCAGATAAAAATAATAAAGTAACCCGATAAAGAAAATGATTTAATGGGTTGAAGTCTAGCGAAGAAAATTGGCCCTAATCAGAGTGGGTCAAGCATGCATTGACCTGTGATGAGGCCCGATATAGATGTTATATTTATAAGGTTAAAGTCTCCTACTTTTATTGAAATAAGATGTGAATGTTCGGATTCTCTGACTTATTAAGAAGTTCACGGGTTAAGAAAGTTACAAACAGACGTTAACGACATCCGATTAATCGACTTTTGCAAAGGTCGTAATGAAAATACGAAGGTTTAGATGTTAAAAAGTTTGTTAAAAGTTATAAAAAGCAAAACAAATATTTCTAGTGTATTCTCCGTTTATTCACTTTCATATTTGATGCTTGGCACTTCGTGTTAAGCAACTCATACATTCAAGTGACAAAAGTGGATGAGTTCATTCCAGTCGGTCAACAAAGGCTGAGGTAAAAGCATCTCGTTTTGATTGGACAGCGCACAACCTGGAAGTCACCAACTGAGTACGTTGCAATTAGTAGTTGCGTTTTGTTTATTTATTTATTCACCAATCTCTGAAGTCGTATGTAAAACTTGAGACTTTTTTAAGGCTCCCTCTAAGACTTTTGGCACAAAACAATTAAAGCAAACGTTAAAACGTAGGTGGTGTCAACCTTCTTCCACTCTTTCATACCCTTTTCTTGAAAGTTCCACTCTTTCATACTTGTTCTCAAAATGGACGGTGTTAGATAATCAAAGTAACGAAGAAATTTGTGCCTACTCCATAAATACTTAGTGACTTGTTTCCACATTAACTAAAAGTCAATTACTTAACAAGAACAACATGCCGATCCTACTCCTAGTGCACTTGTCCTTATTTTTTGATTTAAGCTACATCATGTATAAGAAAATGCATCTGTTGATTTTACTTTTTCCAGAAGTTTGGAAATATGCCGTTCAATAAGTAAATTAATAAGGTGACGAGTTTAGTAAATGCCGATTACCAATTTGGTTCTCCCAACTTTCTGGAACACTTTGGGTTTGGAGGAGTTGCTTTTTGTCCTGAAATTTTGCCTTTTCCGTAATCCCGTAATAAATAAAAAATAATATTCATTTAAGTTGGGTAAAAGCCAAAAAGTTGGTGAATGCTTGAATAATTATATATTCTCGTTCATTATCTAGGTATATAACATGAAGTCGTCGAATTGTATTGGTCTTGATCTTGACATAATGCTAAGACGCATATCTCACTACAGCTACTTATAGGAAAAGATTTTTTGTCTAATTTTATGGTGTCTTATTCTGTCCCATAAATTTCATCCATTTATTTATACGGGTCTCGTATTTATTTACGCGAGACCCATATGTGATCCACATAAATAAATAGTTTAAATTTAAAAGATAGAATAAGACACCATAAAATTAGACAGAAGATCTTTATCTCGCTACTTACAGCCTTAATATTTGGGTGGTATTTAATATCAGAGTTTATTAATTAGGCCTCGTATGTCATTTTAAAAATACTTGAAGGTCCTAGAAAAACGTTCAGCACACAAAGATATAGGACAAATAACTACAAATATCAAGATCAAACGTCGTTCTCCTAACTTTCCCGATCCTCAATCAGAGTCAAACCTTGAATTGCTCATTACTGTTTTTTTTCTCGATAACATTAAGAATCGAATCATTCTCCTACCTAGAGAAGAATGATGTGATATACATGGAGAAGTAGTACATACGAAAAGAGACAAGAGTGAAAGACCTGACCGGAAGGGACGTGAAAAAGATTGAAAAAAAAACAAGATACGTAATCCGGGAAAGCAAGATTGAGTTTCTATTTTATTATCTCATGGTCCACTTGCAACTCTTAGTTATGTTTAGAATAACATCATGAATTAAATGAAGATGCTACTTTCCCCGAGTAAAAATGGTGGTGTAATCGATGATATTGTGGCACTCATCAAGATTCAAGATTTCTTTTTGGCAATAACTTTTTAAACTCAAGTCCAGAAGTTGTGAGAAGAAATTATGAAAACTAATTGAAGTATAAGATTCATTCCATGTCATTGGGGTAAACAATTAGGGGGAATAGGCACATGAAGAAAAAGGCAAGTAGTATGATACACAACACAATCACTATTAACTCCTTTTTGTATATTGTATTTCCTTGCTTCATTTAAATGAAAACATAGTACTTAAGATGTAATAAGAATTACAAACTGTATATTGATGCAAGTAAGGGATTGACATATTAAGGACGAGATGAAATTATTTTACTTCGACCCTCCATTTCTAAAGTAATAAATCATCTCTATTGACATTCATATGCTGATATGTGGTATAAGCTAATTGATCATAAAATACATGTCAACAGTTTTATGCTTTTTGATGTTATAAAGACGTATAATTATCCGATGTGTAAGTCTTAATACAATACATATATACAGCTCAATCATTGTGGAGCAGTATTGATTTTCTTTAGGAAGCTAACTTGTAAAATAACTTCTGTTACAACTTATCAATTAAAAACATAGAAATAAGGCTAAGAATTTTTTTTTCCCCAATAGCTAGTATCCTAATCGTTTGGAAAGAATGAAGGCATTGAATAGAAGCTATAGATTCTCTGCCTGGAAACTCCAAAAACTAACGAACTTGTCGTCCATCAAAGGTTCAATTTCTCGAAGTCTTTGCCGTTGCACCTTCAAGTGTTTGAGGATTTGTTAGTTGAACCAGTTATACCTTCATTACCGGCCAAAATCAAGTACTTGTCTCTTCTCGTCAGCTTGGTGCACTCAAATCCTAGTGCCTTACTGATCTCACTTTGTACATGATTGGCAATGTCAAACCTTGATTTTTGATCATCATCAGGGTTTTTGGTCAGTCCTGATATACCTTCCAGCTCTTTGATTGTGTAAGTTGGCAGAGGGTTCATGAGGAAGAAAAGTGGGTCTAAGCACTTGAGCCCACCAGCAGTTGTCCCATAGAACATACTTACATGAGCTTCTAGAGCAACAGGAATTATATCATCACTCATCTCTGAGAACAAAGGGCTAAATCTCAATAGGTATGGTTCTCTGCAGGTTGTCCCCTCTGGGCAAACCACAAGATCACCTTGACTTAATAACTCTTCCATCATTTTTCCATCTTGATCACGATTCCGCGTCAATCTGACGGTCTTGATTGGTGAAAGCATCTCGGACACTTTGCTGAGGCTGTATGTGACAGCAGTGAAATTCTTCTTTAATGTGAAAGACAGGTAAAGAGGGTCCAGTAAGGTCCTATGATTACAAACATAAAGTAAACCCTTTTTTGGTTTTTCATGACCATCTTGTCCTGAAAGAGCCTTTGAGCTTTTAGTTTTAGGCTGTGACATACAGACTCCGAGCCCGAAGAACGCCAACAGAGGAACAGAAATATCGTAGGGAAGAGTCAAAGCAACAAAGCCTCTGATTAGGGAAAGGGCAAAACCAAAAGGTAACCACATGAACAAAGCCAGAAGCGGGAGCGGGGTTGGTCTTACTGCGAGCCTGCCATCATGAAAAATAAGTGGTTGTGGGTATTTGTCTCGAGGTAGACATTGCCAGCTTCTCTTGTCTGATCTTCTAACCAAGTAAATCTCCTGTTGCCACAATGGAAAGAACTTTAGCAATGTAGATATTAAGTCAGACATGATTGTTATTTCAATTTACTTCTTGAAAAATTTTTATTGAGAATCAGAAGGTTTGATTGCTGAGATAAGACTTCACCATGGGCATACTGTCGATTCAGTAGTTGATATAGGACCACTCTTCTACCCCACATTAAATAGATTTGGTCAGAGCTAGTGGATGGACATAATTTTGATGTTTATAGATTCTGGATCTCTGATAAACTATACTTAGAGGGGGCAATCATGTTCATGCGGCAGATTTACATGGGAATACGGAATTGAATGCAAAACTGGAATCCGCAGAGTTACCAATAACTCCTCCCCGGTGGTTTCGGAGCTACTGATGCAAGATAACATCTAGACTAAGCAATAGAACAGTAAGTTTACCGTAAGTTACGATTAAAAATTAATTGTACTTTGGAGTTTCTAATTATTCAAAATTGATTAAACAAACAAATAAATTGACTTTCCACAAACCACAATTTACTGATTAATTTCGAAGATGCCTTTTTAGGTCGTTTCTTATATGGGAAGAAAATGAATAGGATCATGTCAGTTTCAGTCTTCCAAGTTTTCTGGGGTATCAAGACGTTGACAAAAGATCGTAAATAACTCACCTTGCAATAAGAGAACAACTGATGTTCAGCGGATCTGTCGAAGGTTGTTATGCCAATGACATCACGGCTAAGTAACTTTTGGTCTGCAAGTAGTTCCTCCGAAGTAACCATCTCCTCCTTTCCCTGATTCATAAACCCCACAAAATAACCTTGAAATGACTTTAACCCTCTCCCAACAACAAAGTCAATCTCGAAATACTCTCGTAAGAAACTCTCAATCATTGGTTGAGGAAAGTCACTGACTGCCACCTTCTTCCCACCTCGTTTGATCACCTCAAATGCCTCCAACCCAACATCCTCCAAGAAAAATTTTGGCAGAACTGCTCTTCCAGCTCTAAAGTTGTCTTTTCTTATCCCAAAAAAGCATACAAAAACCATAATCTTTAAACCCATTTCTACACCAACTAAACAAATAACAGGGTACAAAAGAAAGAGAACTAGAGCCCTTAAGATGCTTCCGGCTTCAAAGGCCACAAGCATGAAGTAAGGGAACATAGAGGAGGATCGCAGCAAAGCTCCTTCCACATTGAAAACCAAGGTTTTGTTTGACAGGTCTGACCTGTTGGCAAGGGAAGGGTACTTCTGATGTTTACTCTGACCAACATTCGCATTGCTATAACTTCTATGCGGACCTTTTGCAAGCTTAAATTGTTTGAAGAGAATCCTAAAGAAGAAGAAAAAGAGGGTTTTGAAGAAAGCTGCGCGCGAGAACATTTTTATTCTCAGAGCAGTAGAAGGTTGTGTTCTTATTGTCTAGTGTAAAATGGAAGACACGGATGCTTATATATGATTAGTATTATAGAACAACCTTGCAGTTGGAGATTATTACATAGAATGCCATTCTCAATTTCTCATGTCTTTACATCCAGCTCTTGCGAGTTTCGGTTAAGCACCTCCTTGGTTGGCGTCCACTGGATTTAGAGTTGTTCCGAAAAATAAGACTTAGACAACACGGATATTTAATGAAGGCCCGCGTTGAAGATTATAAAGAGAGTTGTTGTTTATTAGATAGAGGTGAAGAGATGAAGAGTTTACTCCATTTCTGTGTAGAGTACCCAAACATTAATGCGAGAATTGTATGCCAACTGTTAAGTCTTAGGTCAAAAGAGCCTCCTATAAACAGTACCTTTTTTCTATGTGCAACTCCGTAAAAATCTTAGCATGAGTTATTAAATTATACTCTGAACACTTTACACTATGCTTGGATTGGTGGAAAGTTAAAGGAAAGAAAATTAAATCAAATATAAGAAACCGTTTCAAAGAGAAATGAAAGAAATTAAATTAAGACAAAAACTTGATAAAAATGAAAATTGGAATAAAAACAAATGATTCAGAAATTATACAATCAAATTTAATAGGTAAGAGTTGTTAAATTTTTCTGAATTAATTTGAAAACAAATATAATTTGTTGAGGCATAGAGGAAAAAAAGGCAAACAAACAGATGAGTCAACTAAAAAAACTGTGCAAACTTGTTTTTCATTGCAAATAAAACCAACAATTAAGCTAATTAAATAAACTCAAAGTGAACCAACTTAGCTAAAATTAAGCAACAAGTTAGGATGTAGGTAAATAGGCCCACGTACACCACTGCACTGTTTAAAAGAAAATAAACATGTTACTTTGGCCAAGAAATTACAAAACTCACTGACAACTAATTAAATAATAGGAATAGGAAAAACATAATACTAACAATTTTGAAAGATTAATATTCAACACGCCCCCGTGCTTCAAAATTTGTAACTCCTATTTGCATTCTAAAATATTCATGCTTTGCATGTGGCAGCGACTTTGTGATAATATCAACAACTTGCTCATTTGTTCCTTAAAACTTCAATATGATTGTTCCTTCAGCTACAAGATTCCTAATGAAGTGATAACGAATGTCAACATGCTTCATTCGACTATGATAAGCTGGACTTTTGGTCATTGAAATCATTGCCTTGTTATCGCAAAAGATCTTCGTTGTACCTTCTTACTTTTCAAGGATATATGCTAATAATCTTCTTAATAGCACTACTTGACATGATGAATCTGTTATTGCAGTGTATTCAGCTCCTGAAGTTGATAGTGCAACTACCTCTTGATTTTTAGAGTTCTATGAAAGAACACTTGAGCTAAGGAAGAACACATAACTAGAGGTGCCCTTTCTGCCTTCCAAGCAGCCTGACTAATCACTATCAATGAAGCCCCACAACTTGAAACTTGGTTTCTTTGCATACCAAATTCCAAAATTTGCAGTTCTTGTAACATATTTCAAAATCCTTTTCGCTACCCCAAGGTGATGGTTGCTTGAGCTTTGCATAAATCTTGAAATCGCACTAACTGAAAAAACAATATCAAGTCTTGTATGACAAATAATTTAGACTACCAACCATACTTTTAAAGACTTGTGCGTCTGCCAATCCCATTCCATCATCAGTCACAATTTTCTCATTAAAATTCATGGGTGTAAGAGCCAGTTTACAATTCAGTATGTAAAATTGTTAAGCAAGTCAGTGGCATATTTTCTTTGCAAAATCAAGATCTCATCGTCACCTTGATTCACTTCAAGCCTAAGGAAATAATTTAATAAACATAAGTCTGACATCTCAAACATTTCCATCATAGAGGACTTGAATTCGACAATAATAGACTCACACGAGCCCATATAAATCATATCATCAACATACATGCATACTACCAAAAAATCATAGTTACTTGCTTCTTCATGTAAAGAGTTAGTTCATTTTTACTCCTTTCAAAACCCTTTTCAAGGAAATAAGCATTGATCTTGCTTTACCATGCTCAGGGGCTTGCTTGAGGCTATATAGAGCGTTCTCTAGCTTGTACGCTTCATTGCCATCACCAACAAGAAAACCTGCTGGCTGAGAGACATATACCTCTTCCTCTAGCTCACTATTTAAAAAAGTAGATTTGATGTCGAACTGGTACACTAGCTAATTGAGTTGGGTAGTAAAAGCTAAGAGTGTTCTCATTGTCTTAAAGAGAGCTTTCACATTAAGGCAAGCTTTATGCTTGTCTATACTGCCATCAACATGGTACTTTGTTCTGAACATCCATTTGAGCCCAATCAAAATCTTGCCTTAAGGAAGATCGGCCAACTCCTATGTATCTTTCTTATGGAAGCAATTTATTTCTTTTGCCATTGCATTCTACCACACTTGCTCTTCTACAACATCAACATAAGAAATAGGGTTTGAAGCATATAGAGTAAAACTTCATGAGGCATATATGTCACTTAAGGATCTAAATTTCTTAGGTGTGTGATCGTTTGTCGAACTGGGCGACGTGCTTGCTGAAGATGAACTTTTGCTATTGTTATTCAGTGTTGATAAGCTACTTTCTGGAGAACTAGGAGAAGAGTTATTTATATTACTTGAATGGACAATCGGACTTGCTAGTTCAGCCATATTTTTTAAAACTAGAGGAGTAGTAGGTGCTGAATTGTTTTCATTCTAAGCCCAAAATTCTGCTTCATTGAACTTGACATCTCTACTTATAGCAACTTTGTCATTCAATAAGTTATATAGGCTATATACTTTTGATTAAAAACAATATCCAATAAAAATATATTTTTTGAATTTTGTCAATTTTGTTATGAAAAGAAGAGTTAATTAGACTATATAATAAAAAATTCTCAAATGACTTACCTGCGATTTTCTATCTTTCCAAACTTTATAAGGTGTCAAATTCAAAATTGCCTTGGTGGGTGGCACATTCAATAGGTACATAGCTGCTGCTACACTTTTTACCTAGAGTTGCTTTAGAAGACCACTCGCAGACATCATACTTCTAGCCATTTCCACCACGAATTGATTTTTCTTTGCAGCTCACTGTTCTATTCTGGAGTATATGGTGCAATGAGCTCCTTACGAATCCCATGAAACTCATAGAAGGCATTATATTTATTAGAGGTAAATTCACCACCTCTATCCATTTGAATAACCTTTATACAGTTCCCACTTTCCTTCTTAACCAAGGCCTTGAATTTTTTTGAAATATTCAAAGGCTTCTGACTTCTTGTTCAAGAAATACACCAACTTATACTCTTTAGTCACCAACAAAGAGCAAAAAATAGCAACTACCACTCAAAGAGTTAATGTCCATTAGACCACAAACATTAACTTGCACTATTTCAAGATAGCTATAAGCTCTCCCTGATTTGTTTACAAAAAATGAACTTTTATGGTGTTTCCCATAATCACATCCTTTACAAAATCATGTTCATCAATTTTAGGAAGCCTAATAACAACGTTCTCTTGATTTAACAATTTCATCCCTTTCTCATTCAAATAACCATAGCATAAATGCCATAAATTTTCTTCATCAGTTCTAGTAACTAAGGCACAATCTATCTTGCTAGAAACTTCAAGTGGAAAAATTTTATCTTGATCCATAGAAATACTAACAACTTTCTTCTTTAAATTCTTATCATAAACATAGCAACAGATATTATCGAACATGAAAGAGTAACCACCATCTATCAATTGCCCAATACTCAATAAATTATGAGCCAAGTTATGAACATATTGCACATCATTTAGGAGTTGTATATACCCCTGCGAGGTCTTGATGGAAACTGTACCTTTGCCTTCCACCTACATTTGTTTGTTGTCTCTGAGTCTAAATTCACTTTTCTTGGACTCGTCAAGTTTTTTAAATAGTGACTTCATTTCGGTCATATGATTTGAGCATCCACTATCAACAAACCACATTCCATTAGAAGCATCACCAATCGAAGAATTAACATGTTTCCCTTCATCAACTTTCTTTATAAAATTATCCTGTTTCCTTTCATCTCATTATTTGGTCCAACATTTAGACTCCTTGTGACTGCATTTTTTGTAATATTAGCATTGGATGGTGCTTCTATGCTGCTGATGATCGCACAATTTACCACATCCTCTACCTCTACCATGGCCTCGGACATGAAAACCACCTCTGCCTTTGCCTCTGTCTCCAAAATTTTATGTTTTCCCCTTAAAGGAAGACCCTTTTCACCTAAAATGCTTTCTCATCGACTTTTTCAGTGGACTTATTCAACCTCTCTTCATTAGCAATCAAATAATTCATCAATTCATTAAATTTATAAGTTGATAGGCCTTTAGACTCCTCAACGACAACAACAAAATGATTAAAATCCTTAGTTAAACTCCTCAAAACTTTATTGACAACAATTTCATTGCTAATATTTTCACTATAGGTCTTCGTATGACCAGAAATGCTAGACACCCTAGATAAAAAGGCTTGCACAAATTCCCTTTCTTTCATGGCCAACGTCTCAAATTCACAACGAAGAGATTGGAGTTTAGCAGTGATTACCTTTTTGTCACCCAAAAACTCTAGTTAAGAATTTCCTAAGCCTCCTTAGCAATTAGGGCTATAGTAATTCAAGAAAATATCTCATCATCTAGTGCAAATTGGAAGAACAATAAAGCCTTAACGTCCATCTTGTGAGTCTCCTGCAATTGTTGACAGGGTTGAACCGGTGCCAAATTTGGCTCTTCATATTTGTCTTCCACTAAATCCTAAAGCTCCTGGGACTTGAACAAAGTCTTCATCTTGAGATTCTATAAATGGTACTTCTCCCCTTTGAAGATGGGAAATAAGGGTTGAGATGAAGGACAATTTTTTGTTTCCCTCGCTGAGTTTTGGTCAAGGTTTTATTTTTCTTGGTGTGTGGCTCACTTGTTGTTTCATAGGTTTGATGAAGAAGTAAGGGTTTTGTTTAGGTCTCTCTCTCTCTCTCTCTCTCTCTCTCTCTCTCTTACTTTAACAAATTTTTATTTTGGCTTTTCCCAGTTAAGATCTCACCTGGCTTTTTGTTTTGAGTGAAAAGAGATGCATGTGGGTTATTTCTGTATACAATCTCATAATAGTAGATAGTTCCTTAATTAAGGGATTATTCTTGGAGGTTATCCTTAGACGTAATATCTAGCTATATTAGGGATATTTCTATATTAGGGATATTTCCTAATAAGGAGTCTTCCTAAATTAGGAGACTACCATCATTATGTAACCTAGCTTTATATAATGACTTATGGGTCTGGAGCATATGTAATTACGACGAATTTGATTGGGAAATTCAGTGGCAAAAAGAAGGTGATTCATTAGCTCGTTATTTAGCCGAATTGGTGACTTTGCACTATAGTACAATAAATATCGAAGTTTACATGGTATCAAGAGCCACACGCTCTTCCATGAACTACAAGGCTGCAATGGTGAAATCTCGATCTTGATCC
>JANZXR010000142.1:0-11218 GCA_027575705.1 Erythroxylum echinodendron | reverse complement strand
ACCTAGAGTCCCTCAAAAGCAAACAAGGTATGGGTTTCCTAAGTTTGTTAGGAACTAGAAATGTGGTAGATTTATCTGATTCTTGGATATTAGATTCAGGAGCCACTAACCATGTTTACAATTCTTTGCAGGGGTTCCAGCAAAGGAAAAGACTAACTAAAGGCTAGTTTTAAGTCAAGATAGCAGATGGATCCTATGTTTCAGCAGAATCAGTGGGAGTAGTTATCTTGGATTTTTCTAGTGGTTATAAGTTATATTTGGAGGATGTTTATTACATACCAATGATTGTAGGGAACATGATTTCTGTTTTTTGTCTAATAAAATTTGGTTATTTCTTATATTTTAAAAATGTTGTTTCAATATATGAGAATAAGGATTTTATTTGTAATGTGATAATTAAATAAGGATTATTCTTTATAGAACCTATGACAGGCTCACTAAACACTACAGAGTTCATAAAACTAAGACAATCTAATGTCTCTAGCATTAATTCAAAATATATGTGGCACTTAAGAATGGGTCATATCAATCAGAAAAGACTTGACCGGTTAGTAAAGGATGGGATCCTTATGGGCTTGGATAATGATCCATTACCCACCTATGAATCTTGTATTGAAGGAAAAATGACTAAGGCCTCATTTCCTTCTAAAGGAAATAGATTTGAATCCACGTTGGGCCTGATACATATTGATGTGTGTGGACCCATAAACGTACAAGCTAGAGGAGGTTATAAATACTTCGTAACCTTTATAGATGATTACTCAAGATATGGCTATTTTTATTTGATTCATAAAAAGAGTGAATCCTTTGAAAAGTTCAAAGAATTCAAAGTTAAAGTTGAGAAGCAGTTAAGTAATCCATTAAAACAACCTCGATCGGATAGAGGTGGTGAGTATTTATCTGGAGAGTTCCAACAATATTTAATTGACAATGAAATTGATTCCAATTTGTTAGCTCCTCGAACACCTCAATAGAATGGTGTAGCTGACAGGAGAAATAAGACTCTATTGGAAATGGTAAGATCATTAATGTCCTACGCTAGCCTTCCAGAATCGTTCTTGGGATATGCCATACAAACGGCAATATATCTTCTTAACTTTGCTCCATCCAAATCGATACTTAAGACATCACAGGAGTTGTGGACTGGCCGAGTACCTTCATTGCAACACTTAAGGACTTGGGGCTGCCCAGCCCATGTTTAAGGCCTGAATCCATAAAGATGGAACCAAGGTCAGAAGTATGTTTGTTTGAAGAATATCCTACAGGAAGTCGAGGGTACTATTTTTATAGTCCTTAAGATAGGAAGGTATTTATGTCAATAAATGCAACCTTCTTAAAGGAAGAGTTTATGAGAAATCACAAAGGAAGAAGTGAAGTAGTACTTAAAGAGTTAGCTATTTCATCCACCAAGATTTAATTTGGATATAGCAGAATAAGATGTCGAAATGGATTCAAGAGTTTAATTGGAAGAGCAACTTGAACATCAAGTTATGCCTAGATGTAGTGGGAGGGTTATGAGATAGCCAGATAGGTATCTAGGTCTAGGAGAAGGCATTATATCCATCTCAGACTAAGAAGAAATGGATCCCATTACTTATACACAGGCTATTAATGATGTTGATGTAGAAAATTGGCTAAAGGTGATGGAATCAAAAATAGATTCCACATACGCTAACAAATTCTGGATCCTTGAAGATCTATCACCATGTATAAAAGCCATAGGGTGTAAATGGATCTATAAAAGGAAAAGAGGATCAGATGGAAAGGTAGAGACCTTTAAAGCTAGATTGGTAGCTAAGGGTTATACTCAAAAAGAGGGTATAGACTATAAGGAGATTTTTTTCTCTAGTTTCCATGCTTAAATCCATCAGAATTCTTTTGACCATAACATCCTATTTCGATTATGAAATATAGGAAATGGATGTCAAGACTGCATTCCTTAATGGGGATCTTAAGGAGACCATTTATATGGCCCAACCATAAGGTTTTGTTGAGTTAGGTAATGAGCATAAGGTATGCAAATTGCAAAGGTCCATTTATAGACTTAAGCAAGCATCTAGGTCTTGGAACATTAGGTTTGATAAGTCTATAAAAACCTATAGGTTCATACAAAACCTAGATGATCCTTGTGTCTATAAAATGATACAAGAAAGAAAGGTTATTTTTCTAATTTTGTATGTTGATAACATTCTGTTCATTAGGAATGATGTAGGAATGTTATCTACTGTTAAGAGATGGCTTAACAAACAGTTTTCAATTAAGGATTTAGGAGAGGCTACCTATGTTCTAGGGATCAAATTTATAAGGATCGTAAGAACAAACTGATAGCCTTATCTCAACTAAATTACATTGAGAACATGCTTAATAAGTTTGTCATACAAGATTCCAAGAGGGGTTTCACATCTACTAGACATGGAATCAAACTTTCAAAGGAGCAAGTACCTAAAACCTAAGAGGAGGTCGAACACATACATAACATTCCATAAGCTTCAACAGTTGGAAGTTTAATGTATGCTATGCTTTACACTAGACCAAATATTTGTTATACAATGGGACTGGCAAGTAGAGTCTAGCCCAATCCAGGAATGCAGCATTGGACTGCGGTTAATTGTATACTAAAGCATCTTCGTAGGATGAAGAACTTAATGCTTGTTTACTCTGGAAGTAATCTTATTCCGACAGGATATACAGATTCCAATTTCCAATCAGATGTTGATTCAAGGAAATCAACTTCTAGTTCTATATTTGTTTTAGGAGGTGGAGCCTTAGTCTGGAGGAATATTAAGCAATCTTGTGTTATTGATTCAACTATGAAGGCTGAGTATGTTGCTGTTTATGAAGCAGCAAAAGAAGCAGTCTGGCTCCGTAAGTTCCTAAATGATTTGGAAATGGTTTCTGAGGCAGAAAAGTCCATTACACTTTATTATGATAATAGTGATGCAGTGTCTAATTCTAAAGAACCTCAAAACCATAAAGCTCCCAAACACATTGAGTGAAAGTATCATCTCATAAGGGAGATAATACAATGCGGTGAAGTGAATGTGGTAAAGATTCCCACGGAGCAAAACCTTGCTTATCCGTTTACGAAGACGCTGTCTCAAAAGAATTTTGGGGGCCACCTAGCAGGGATGGGAATGAGGGATATGTAAAACTTGCTTTAAGGCAAGTGGGAGATAGTTGGAGTTATATAAATATAGTACCTTAGAAAGCAAGTGTATTTACTTATAACTTAATTTTCTTCCAGTTACTTTTCTAATGAAAATATTTATTATTAATAAGCCAAAACAGTTTGATTTTTATGAGAATTATATATCTAGTCATAAGGTATCGAGGTCCTTTTGTAAGTAATATACATATACATAGAGATGTAAGGGAAACATGTATATTATAAGAATATAAAATAATTGATTCACAGTTAAGTAATCAAGTTGTAAGGCCCCAATATATACCCTAAATGAAATGTTAATATTTATGGCTTGGCTTGCCCTTTGGAGTTGGAATTTAGAGTTAAACATTTGAAGGAATTTAAAATTAATAGCATGTATTAATACAAGTGTTATGAGATTTGAATTGGCATGAATATGTGTTAAGATAATCAGAATTGAATGATGGAAAAATGATGGTCATATGCTAATTTTGGTTTAACTACTAAATAGACTTTGGAAGTTCGGCTATATCTTGACCTGTAGACATCAAAATTTGATGCCTTTAAATTAAAATGAAAATAGATACATTTATCTACAACTTTCATGAAGGAACCTAAATCTGATTTTACCTCTAGGATTTTTGAATTCTGGTTTGAAGTTAAGTTCTAGCTGATGTCTTTGTTTCGAATAGCCTGTAGTTTTTAGGGTATAACTCCCGATATAATTAACAAAATTTCATGAAATTTATGTCATTAGAAAATTAAGACATAGGGGAATAAAATTAATGGATAAGAGTATAAGCAAATGTGGGAATTTAAGGAAGAAGAAGGACCAATATGCAAATTTTCCTAAAGTTTACTCATGGACCAATAAGATTAAAACATGTGTGTCCAATGGAATCGTAACACATGGTACAATAAAATTATAACACATGGTCCAATAGAATTGCAACACAAGGTCTAATATCATTGCAACATATGGTCTAATAAAATTGTAACATGTGGTCCAACGGGATTGTAACACATGGTCCAATAGGATTTTGACATATGGACCAATGAGATTGAAACATGTGTTTAAGACTAGAACTTCTTGAAAAGGCATATGGAGAGGGGAGATGCACGAAAATTTGAGAGTTTAATTTCATATTTTCTCCTCCCCACTTAACCTTCTTCATTCCATCATTTTTCACTTGGTGATTCAAGCAAAACTAAAGAGAAAGGGAAGGAAAAGAATTAGAAGAACTACTTTGTCAATTTTAAGGTTTGGGATATTACTTAGATGGTTTCTATTTCGTGTATGATTGAATAAATATAATGATTCAATTGGATGTGGAATTGTTTCTGGGATGTTGCCTTCTTGTTATATTGGTGCTATCTTGGATGGAATTGGTTGAAGATGACAAGGAACAATGTGTAGTGAAATTCTGTCAGGGTTTGTTTGAGTCAGTCATATTGTTTGACCATAACTCGGTCTAAATACCACCAAATTGTGTTATTTTAGTTGCATATGAAACCTAATACATAGAGATAAATATCTATGGAAGAGACTTTAACTTAATTCTGGATTTATGACCTTGGAATATGAGATTGAAAAAGGTGACCTGATGCTGCCCCCGTTTTGGAGTAGCTTGTGGTATTTTGTTTGTATCTCATGATTTAGATGACCAGATGGTCTGATTGTTAGTTCTATAGAAATTTAATACATATAGGAACTAATGTTTAGAATAAAGTATTGCCCAGAAACCTCAATTGCTATGTCAAAATGATCAAACAAAACTGACCCAAAATTTATCCTGTGAAAATAGCTGTTTGGAGATTTAGGATCCTTTATCCCATAGTTGTGAGAAATGGTTAGGAAGGTGAAAACAAATGGGATTTTGTGCAATTGATGACTATATAAGGTTAATTGAGTAATAGTTAGTTTAATTATGCATGATTATTTGAGATTATAATGTAAAGAACGTATGGTATACAATGTTGAATTGCTTGATGTGTTTATGAATGAATGAATTCCAAAGGCTTATGTACTATGAATTGAATATGGATGTATGTGAATTCAGAATTTTTACGATAGTATTGTGATAACACCAGACCATCAGTTGTTCGAGGAGTTTGATAGTTGGGATTGTATTGGAAGTGCCTTCTAATTGTGTGCCTATATATAATGTGTGATGACTCAACACTTCTATTAATGTATAATTGCACATAATTGTATTTCTAAGGTATGTTATGTTTGATCAAATGCCAATGAATAAGTTCATTTGGAGTAAAATAGAATAAAGACATATGTTGTACTTCATCTTTTGCATAAAATTTTGGAATCTAAAACGATTTGTTTTAAAACTATTAAGTCCTAGACGTGGGTAAATAGGCATGCCTAGAAGGGCCTACAGCTGCTCTTGTGACACTTTGGTATCTCCTGTTGCTGACACTTCGATGTCTCCTGTTACTGACACTTCGGTGTCTCTTATTACTGATACTTCAGTGTCTCCTGTTATTGAGACATAAGTCTTTCATGTTCTGTGATTCTGATCACGGTATCTCCTATATTATTCCTGTTACCCACTTTTGCTTAAAGGATTAGTAGACTAACTTGTTTTGTATTCTGTTATATGCTTAGTTTTAATATAAATAAGCTTTGATCTAAAACATCTGAGCTCTATTCTCAAATAAGCAAACTCTGCTTGTTACAGACAAATTTTGTTCTGATATATGAAATTTAAAATTTTGAAATTGGTAAGTTTTGCGCTGAAGTAAATTTGTGACCTATTCTGATATGTTATGAGATTCATGATATTTTGGTTCTGTTTGGAAATGGATAAGTAAACACTGCTTATTATCTGATGTTATTTCGAATATATGAATGTTTGGATGACTGTTTGAAGCAGTTGTCAACCTATATCCTGTTTAGTTTTTTTTTTTCCCCACTAAGCTTTATGCTTAGCACAGTGGTTTTGCCCCGTCTAAGTTCAGATAGGAAGGTTTGAAGACTAGGACAATAAAAACCGCAGTGGCCATGAAGATTTTGTTTTGTTCTAAAAATATCCAGTTTTTGTTAGTTGTTCTTCAATGTAATGAGATATGTTGTATTTTTTGCTTTGCTTAATGGTTTGTGAAAACCTTAATACAGTTTAGAATTGGATTAAGGCTTGTATGAAATAAGTATAATGTGCATGTTATGTTCTAAGTATGACCTAATCAATGATGAATGAAATGTATGCTCCTTGAGTTTCTAGAAATGCTTTAGTATGTATTGGATTACTTTGGTTCTGCTTTCTGTAGCATCTGAATTCCCTACCAGGGGGTATATGGGTGTTACATTGTTTGGTATCAGAGCATAGTTTAGGCAATTTTGGTTTGACCAACACTTAACTATTACTTATATTTCAGTGTTAAAATTGTGTTTTGGCCTAATGCGGTTTGTCTCATGTTTTGGTTATAGAATTAAAGATGGAGAGATCTCATGAAGCCATTGATGAGGTTGCTGAGAGTTATAATCCTGAATGATCTCGTCCATCAATATCTGGACCCTCTGGGCTCAACCGAGGTGAAGTTGAGGTGCCACCTCCTCCTCCAGCTCAAGGGGAGGCTTTAGTGAAGTTGTCTCAAGACATGATGACTTTACTACACTGTATGACTGCACCAAAGGCTTCGATTGACCAGTTGTAGAAGTATGGAGCTGAGGAATTTACTGGGACATCTTTGGAGGAATTGGAAAGAGCTGAGTTCTGGCTAGAGAAATTGAAAAGGGTATTAGATGAAATTAGTTATTCGCCAGATCAAATGGTGCATTGTGATGTCTCTCTTCTTCAGGGAGCAGTCTATGAATGGTGGAAGTTCACTTTAAGAAATCCTCAGCTACCGGTGCCCCTGACTTGGGATTTCTTTACCCAAGATTTCAAAGCTAAGTATGTTACGAAGGCTTATAAAAAGGAGAAGTGGAAGCAATTTTTGAACTTGAAGCAGTGGAATCTATCCGTTGCTGTCTATGACAGAGAATTTAATAGGCTCAGTAAGTATGCACTAGAACCAGTACTCACTAAGGAGTTTTAATGTCATCAGTTTAAGGATGGTTTAAATGATTCAATCAAGGAGCATCTTACAGCATTCACTTTATTGCAGTAAGTAAATTACCATCAACTGGTGCAAGTTGCTATGAAAATAGAGAGGCAAGAGATGGAAAGGAGAGAAAATGAAGAGGCTTTGTTAGAGGAGGTCAATCCTTGGGCAAGCGGTGTCATGAAGGTGCTTCCTCTACACTGAAAACTACTCATCCATTTGTAGCCAGGGGAAGAAAACAAAATTTTTCCCCATTAACTACTTCTAGTAGGGGTTCCTCAGCGGGCAGAAGTTCTGGTGCTCCAGAGTGTCCTCATTGCTTTGGACATCATTGGGGTACTTGTTGGAGAGCTACGGGCACGTGTTTCTGATGTGGTGGTACTGATCATCTAATAGCAAATTTCCCTATGAGACAGACTCAGACTAAATAAGATAGTAGGGAGGCCTCTCATGCACCTACTGGAAACAAAGGATGAGGTAGAGGTCGTGGAGGATCTAGTCAGATAAGATCTAATCCGAGTACTCATTCAGAAACTGTTGATAGACCTATGATGCCTTCTGCTCTAGCTTGAGGGTATGCTTTGAAAGCTCGTGAGGATCAAGACACACCTGAAGTCATTGAGGGTATTATTTCTCTCTTTATTCTGAAATGCATGCATTAATTGATCCTAGATCTACCCATTCCTATATTTTTATTGAAGAAATGTCTGATAAGGAGATGCCTATAGATCAGTTAGAGTATGACATTCACGTAGCCAATCCCCTGGGTAGTAGTGTGTTGGTTAATCAGGTGTTTAGGAATTGTCCTATTATGGTCTAAGGAAATGAATATGTAGCAGATCTGATTAGATTTCCTTTTCACGAATTTGATTTGATTCTAGGTATGGATTGGTTGTCCAAGTATCAGGAAGTGGTTGATTGTATTGCTAAGACAGTTAGGCTTAGGAAGCCTGATCAATTTGAAATAGTATTACATAGCATCCGCACTAGTTCTTTAGCTAATGTGGTATCTGCAATACAAGCTCAAAGCTCCTAAGGAAGGGATGTGAAGCTTATCTAGCTTTTGTGTTTGATTCTAATAAGGAGGGTGTTAAACTGCAAGATATTCCAGTGGTGAGTGAATTTTTGGATGTATTTCTTGAGGAATTACTTGGACACCCTCTTGAAAGGGAAGTGGATTTGTCTATTGAAGTCATGCCTGGCACTGCTCCTATATCTAGAGCACCATACAGAATGGCTCCTACTGAATTGAAGAAGTTGAAGGTGCAGTTACAACAACTTCTAGATAAAAGTGTCTCACCGTAGGGAGAACTAGTCTTGTTTGTTAAGAAAAAGGATCGTATATTGCGGATGTGCATCGATTACAGGCAATTGAATAAAATCACAATGAAGAATAAGTATCGATTGCCAAGGATTAAAGACGTATTTGACCAGTTGAAAGATGCAGGAGTATTCTCAAAGATAGATCTACGATCAGGATATTATCAACTTCGAGTAAAGGATGTGAATGTATCAAAGACTGCATTTAGGACCCGTTATGGAAATAGTGAATTCCTGGTAATGCCATTCGAGTTAACTAATGCTCCAGCGGCATTTATGGATATGATGAATAGAGTATTCAGGCCTTATTTAGACCAGTTTGTTGTAGTGTTTATAAATGATATCCTCGTCTACTCTAAAAATGAACATAACCATACTGAGCATCTCCGAATTGTGTTACAGACTCTGCAGGAAAAACAGATGTATGCTAAGATGAGCAAGTATGATTTTAGGCTTTTAGAGGGATTTTTCTAAGACATGTTGTCTCTTTTAAAGGGATTAGAGTTGATCCTAGTAAGATAGAAGCAATTATTAACTAGAAGCCACCACAGAATGTGACAAAAGTGAGAAGTTTTTTGGTACTGGATGGTTATTATCGTCAGCTTGTGAAGGGATTCTCAGTGATAGCATCCCTTTTAACTAAATTGTTATGGAAAGGAGTAAAGTATGAAGGGTCTGATAGGTGTCAAAATAATTTTGATCAACTGAAAAGTATGCTTAATAAAACTCCTGTATTAGCTCAACCTACTCCTGGTAAGGAGTATGTTATGTTTAGTGATGCATCTAGAAATGGTTTGGATTGTGTTTTAATGTAAGATGGAAAGGTAGTTGCTTATGCCTCTAGGAAACTAAAGCCACATGAAGAGAATTACCCTTCACATGATCTGGAACTCACAGTAGCAGTATTTACCTTGAAAATTTGGTGGCCCTACTTGTATGGTGAAAGGTGTAGAATTTTCACATATCATAAGAGTTTAAAGTATCTGTTTACCCAAAAAGAACTCAATTTGAGACAACGGCGTTGGTTGGAACTCTTTAAAGACTATAATTGTATTATAGACTACCATCCAGTAAGGCTAATGTCGCGGCTGATACCTTGAGTCGGAGGACCATTTCGGTATTGTCGGTACAGCATGGTGAATGGGGCCTTGTATCTAAAGGAGCTTTAATAGCTCAACTGAAAGCTAGGCCTACCTTGAAGTAAGAAATTTGTGATGCTCAGAAAGTCAGTGATAAGTTACAACAACTTATTTTGGCTACATGGGAAGGTAAACGACCTGACTTTTCTGTGAAAGGAGATAATGATTTGTATTATAAAGATCAGTTGTGTGTGCCAGCTAAAGATGAACTCAAAAAGAAGTTATTTTTTGAGGCTCATAATATTGTTTTCATATGCATCCTGTTGGAAATAAGATGTATCAAGATCAGAAGCAACATTACTGGTGGTCAGGTATGAAGCATGATGTAGTGGATTATGTATCTAAATGTTTGACATGTCAGCAGGTTAAAGCTGACCACCAATTTCCATCTGGTTTGTTACATCCTATTTCTATTCCTCAATAGAAATGGGATAACATTACCATGGATTTTTTCATCGGACTTCCTCTCACTCAAAAAAAACATGATGTTGTATAGCTGATTGTTGATAAGTTCACCAAGTCTACTCACTTTTTGCCTACTGATTATTCATTGGATAAGCTTGTCGGCCTATATGTGAATGAGATAGTGAGGTTGTATAGGGTGCCATTACATATTATTTATGATCGTGATCCTCGATTTACTTCAAGATTCTGTAAAAGTCTATAAAAGGCTTTGGGTACACAAGTTAAGTTCAGTACTGCTTTCCATCCCCAAACAGATGGCCAATCTAAACGGGTTATCCAAATATTAGAAGATGTGCTTCTGGGTTGTGTGTTAGAATTCCCAGGAAGTTGGGATACTTATGTGGCTCTGATGGAGTCTGCTTAGAACAACAGTTGTCAGACTAGCACTGGCATGGTGCCTTATGAAACGCTATATGGTAGAAAGTGAAGAACTCCGGTATGCTAAACTGAATTAAGTGAAAACAAGATGATTGGGCCTGATATTGTGAAAGATACTGAAGAAAAAGTTCAGGTTATTCAACGTAGGTTGAAAGCTGCCAGTGATAGGCAGAAGTCCTATGCTAATTTGAAAAGGAAGGATATTGAATATCAAGTAGGTGATAAGGTTTTCTTAAAAGTGTCACCATGGAAGAATATACTCCAGTTTGGTAAGAAAGACAAGCTTAGACCGCTATATATTGGTCTATATGAGATTCTTAAGAGAGTCGGACCAGTAGCTTATCAATTAGTTCTTCCTGAAGAATTAGCCAAGATACATGATGTATTTCATGTTTCCATGTTAAGAAGATATCGTTTTAATGATACATATAAGATTCCTGTGCAAGAAATTCAAGTACAACCAGATTTGTCTTATGAAGAAGGGCCTGTGTCTATATTAGCTAGAGAAGTAAGACAACTTAGGAACAAGCAAGTACCTTTGGTGAAAGCACTCTGGCAACACCATGGACTTGAAGAAGCAACATGTGAACCAGAAGAGACCATGAGAGCTCAGTACCCTCATTTATTTTAATCAGGTATGAATTTCGAGGATGAAATTCTTTTAAGAGGGAGAGAATTGTAAGGCCCCAATATATACCCTAGATGAAATGTT
>JANZXR010000141.1:44130-63066 GCA_027575705.1 Erythroxylum echinodendron | reverse complement strand
ATGCAATACGTTATGCAAGCTGAACTAGCTAATCTTCTGTTATACCTACTCCTAAATATATGCTCATCTGTTTGAATTAATGACCCTGAAATGTGATATCGCTGTATGATCCGGTGAATCCATCAATGATGGTTCACTCACTGAGTTTGCAAAACTCACCCAACATTTGCACTTATTTTTTAGGATCAGAAGATTACCCCGTTAGGCTAACAGGAGTACACCTACAGCATACAAGTGAAGGATAGAGGTCGGGATCAGTTCGCGTCTGCATTACATTTTTTTTGAACTTGGATTGAATTATTTAATTCGGAACCTCTTGTATACTTAATGATGTATATTTTATCAATGAATGAAGTGAATATTTTAAGAGAAATGATAATGATCCCATGTGCGAGTAGTTTCATTATTGCTCTAACATACCACTATCATAGGTTATGTGCCTAAAAGCTTAGGTATGTACCCTATGGTAGTGGGATGTTACACATACATTATGCCACTCCATTTTGTTATGGTGTATTCCTGACTGTGAATTGTTTGAAAATTCCTTCATCTTCGCAAACTTTTAAAAATGGATCACTCATGTACTCCCCAACATTATCTATATGGAGACACTTGATCCTTCTGCTTGTTTGAGTTTCCACCATCTTCTTCCATTTGAGGAAAACTCCTAACAGTTCATCCTTAGTCTTTGTAGTATACACCCATACTCTTTAGGAAAAATCATCAAAAAAGGTCACATAATAGTGTTTTCCTCCCAAAGAATCTGTTTTGGAAGGTCCCCACACATCAAAGTGAACATAATCTAAAATATCCTTTGTATCATAGATTGCAGTGCTGTCACTCTTGTCTGCTTCCTTTTGACACATTGTTCACAGAAATCTAATTTACAGGCCTGAACTCTTTTCAATAATTCTTGATTTACTAATATTTTCCAGGATTTTTCACTTGCATGTCCCAAGCGCATGTGCCACAACCTAGCTGCTTCTAACTCTTGATCATTATTAGAAGCTACTGTTGTTGTTCCAATAACTACATTACCTTGGTAATAATACAGGTTATTATTTCTTCGAATTTCTTTCATTACCACAAATGCACCAGAGATGGCTTTCATTACTCTATTTGTTGAATTTACAGTGTAGCCCGTTGATTCTAAGACTCCTACAGAAATGAGATTATTCATCAAACTTGGCCCATATCTGACATCTGTCAGAGTCTTGGTTGTTTCATCGTGATTCCTTAAGAAAATTGAATCAATCCCATTTGTGGTGCGGGGATTGTCATTTGCTGTGTAGACAACTCCACCTTCTAGATCTCTAAAGTCAGGGAACCAATCTCGATTGGGACATATGAGATGGCTATAGCCTGAATTGAGCAACCATGGACTAGGAGGGCTTATTAAGGATGTAACAACTAATGAAAGATCTGAGTCTGTATCTTCACACTCAACAACATTCAAATTTTTAATAGCCTTTCCCTTATTAGGACTGTTTTTATTCTTTAACTTTGGACAATCCTTTTTTCAGTGCTCTTTTTCCTGACAAAAGACACATTCATCTTTGCTTAATTTAAGCCTTGACATTGATCATGTTAGATCTCACATCGGTTGGAGAGGAGAACGAAGTACGCCTTATAAGGATACGAATATCTCTTCCCTATATTTGCTTTTTTTTTGGGTATAAGAAGAGCAAAACTGTGAGGAACTTAGCCCATGGGCAACCCAAGGCGGACAATATCTATAGGCGAGCGGTCTGGGTTGGTACTAATGATATCAGAGTCAATTCCCATTCCAATGTGCCAGTGAGGACGTTGGGCCCTAAGGGGATGGATTGTGAGAACTCACATCAGTCGGAGAGGAGAACGAAGTACGCCTTATAAGGATACGGATACCTCTTCACCATAGATGCATTTTCTCAGGTGCAAAAAGAACAAAATCATAAGGTCCTTGGCCTAATGGCCAACCCAAAGCGGACAATATCTATGAGCGGATAGTTTGGGCTATTACAAATTTGATTGTGAGATCCCACATCGATTAGAGAGTTGAACGAAGTATGTCTTATAAGGGCACCAATACTTCTTTCCTATAAACGCGTTTTTCCAGGTGCGGAAAGAGCAAAACCGTGAGGGGCTTGGCCGGATGGGCAACCCAAAGTGGATGATATTTGTAGACGGGTAGTCTGGGCTGTTACAAATGATATTAGAGTCAGTTTCCGACCCGTTGTGCTAGCGAGGATGCTAGCCCTTAAGGGGTGGATTGTAAGATCCCACATCAATTGAAAGGAGAATAAATTACGTCTTATAAGGATACGGATACCTTTTTTATCGCAAACGTGTTTTTCCGGGTACAGGAAGAGCAAAACCTTGAGGGCCTTGGCCCGATGAGCAACCTAAAGCTGACAATATCTATGGGCGGGTGATCTAGGCTGTTACAAATGATATCAGAGCCGATTCTTGATTCGTTGTGCCAGCGAGGACACTAGGCCCTAAGAGGGTGGATTATGAGATCCCACATCGGTTGGAGAGGAAAACAAAGTACACTTTATAAGGGTACAGATACCTCTTTACCATATAAGGGTTTTCTCCGGTATGGGAAGAGCAACATCGTGAGGGCCTTGGCCCGATAGGCAACCCAAAGCAGACAATATCTATGGATGAGTGGTTTAGGCTATTACAAATTGGATTGTGAGATCCCACATTAGTTGGAGAAGAGAACAAAGTATGCCTTATAAGAGTATAAATACCTCTTCACTATAGACACGTTTTCTCAGGTGCGATAAGGGAAAAACCGTGAAGGCCTTGGCTTGATGGGTAACCCAAAGCAGACAATATTTGTGGATGGGTGGTCTAGGCTATTATAAATGATATCAGAGCCGGTTCCCGACCTGTTGTATCAACGAGGACACTAGGCCCTATGAGGGTGGATTGTGAGATCCCACATCAGTTGAAGAGGAGAACGAAGTACGCCTTATTAGGGTATGGATACCTCTTCACCATAGAAGTATTTTTTTGGGTGTGGAAAGAGCAAAACAGTAAGGGCCTTGGCTTGATGGACAACCCAAATTGGACAATATCTATGAGCGGGTGATCTAGGTTGTTACAGATCTCCCTTTCTTTCCTTTAATCTGGCTCAATGAATGACCTCTGACTACCAAACCTTCTGTTGCTTCACTTATACATTCTTCCTTTATCTTCCTTCTCAATTAATGACTGTACAAAGCAACTGTAACTTCACTAAGAGACACATCAACCTTCCTATGAATTAAAATAGTTTCAAGAAAGTCAAACTCCTCAGGAAGGGATCCCAACAATATCAAAGCCAGATCTTCATCTTCAAATGTCACTTCCAAATTCATTAAATCAGTAACTAACTGATTAAAACTGGTGATGTGATCATTTATAGTGGTACCCGGAACATAAGAAAAATGAAACAGTCTCTTCTTCATATGGAGCTTATTCTGACTGCTTTTCTTCAAGAATTTCTCTTCCAACACGTTCCACAATTTAGATGCTGAAATTTCCTTCGAGAATGCATAATTCTGCTCTATGGAATGACACCATCCAATTGTACCACATGCCAAATAATTTATAGTCTTTCAATCTTTCTCCTCAACATCATCTGGTTTCTTTTCTTCAATGACGATGTCAAGACCTTGCTGAAAAAGAGTGTCCTGAACCTCACTTTGTCATATACTAAAATAACCTATATCATCAAAAATCTCCACCGCAAATCTAACATTTGTCACAGCAGTCCTTGCTAGAATAGCCTAGATAGAAGCTATCGACATGGTTGGTGCGGTCATATCTTTGATTTCTGTCATTTCTGCTGCAATTTTTATTCAATAGCTATCAATGCAAAATTCCAATAGCCTAAGAAAAAATCTTTTCTGATGTGGAAGATCAAATTACGATGCAACCATAGAGCATACTAAGAAAAAACCTTGGCTTTTATATCAATTGTTGTGAAACTCAGATTAATCTCTACCAATAATAACAAATTCACCTTGAGAACTATTACCTAAGTGAATAGAGTGTGAACGATTGTACTAAAAATCAAATCAATTAAATTCTTAGGAAAGACTGGAGGGAACATAAACGGTCTCACTTAAAACCCAATTTTTTAGACAGAATTATCCTAGATATGTAATTTAACAGCACAATAATTCACTACAACAATATCAGACAATAGCTATTAAATAAACAAATAAAGAACACAAGAATTTAACAAGATTTAGCCAATTATGCCTACTTCCTCAGACACTTCTAAATTGATATTTTACTATTTTCAGAAAATAATACAATTGAAATACTACAAAAGGAGATAAGGAATTTTGTTGTATGAAAAGACAATTTTTAAAATGTAAGATAAAGGTTAAAAAGCCCTCCTTTTATAGCTTAAGAAGGCTTTCTCAATATTATGTTTCTCTAATATGGGATTTGAACATATACCACAAATTCAACACCTGGAGCTTGGGGGCGTTCGGTCTCACAATTTTTCTTCGGATCTCTAAGAAAGTGCTACAGTTATTGTCTTCATTAGCATACGAATAGGGAATGGCTATTTGCTTCAAGCCTTTGACAATCGTTCCCCGACTTGAATCGTGCTATAGCGGCGGATGGTAGCTAGTAGTATAAGAATCGGGAGGTAGTATATGATGTTTGATAGTGGATCTTCAATGCCGCTAAGTACAAAATTCAGCGATTTGAATATCGAAAAGAATAAGAAGCTTACTCTCTGACTCCTAAACATTACAAACACATCATTTTGATGCGTTCTGAATTGATGGAACTTAGTTAACATCACCAATTTAAGTGCAAAGTTAATATGGAGCTACAATAGAAAGAAGGTTTGGATTTATACTGGCCATATAAGAATCCCAAACACCAAAAGGAAACCTATCACGTCAGTCCTCCAGAAAAGTGATAAGAAAACTCTTCAAAGGAACAAATTTTGTGACCAATTTTTATTAGTTATTAGTGATTATTATTATAAATAATTAAAAATAAAATTTTAATAAAATAAAAGTTTTTTATTTAACAAAAAATATTATTAATAATAATCACATTTTGATTATGTAATTAAACATTATATTTTAGTAATAATACTTTTTTTTTTCAAAATCTTTTTAAAATTGAAGCTTGTATACAACTGAATTTTTCTTTAAATATTTATTGACTTAAACAGTTAGTTGATGTTTAAAAAGCCATAAGTAATAGAAGGTTGTAGTCCTATGTTTATCACCATATGATGTATAGCAATCATTATCACATTGTCTGAGTTAAAGCTCAACTTGTGAAGCCTTCCATTTTCCGCTAGAAAGTAATTAAAATCAAGATCACGGGCAGTTCACTTGATCATACTTATATAACTTGACGCCATCAAATTATGACTTACTGCAAGGTAAACCGTAACCACATCATCGTCTAACTTGGTCAACGACTTGTCTCTCATAATTACAACACACCTTCAGCATCCCCTGCCTTTATTTTCTTCCATTATTCTTTAATAAGACTACTTCGTAAAGAGTCCTAAACGATTAAAGCTAATTAGACATGAGAATTAAATTTAATTGCCGCTCGATGGTGAACGTAATTAAGAAAGTTAAAAGCCGCGAAGGCAACGGTTGACTATAAGGGAACAGCTCATGTTCTGGCATATGATAAGCTCACAAGTATATGATGAGATATGGAGATTATAAATATCTTTTTTCAGGTTATAATTAATATATAATTCTGATCTTGTTGGATTTGCAAACTGTGGCATTCGTAAGGTCAAGGAAAGAGCAGGTAACGGGGTTACAAGGAGACAAAATAAATATATGTCTATATATAATGAAATTTAGGGTTTGGTTGGAGGATTTTCTTATTGATTTATCCTTATAATTGATTAATGTTTAATTAGAGAGGTGACCAAGTGAGTTGAAGATGCTCGTTGATGGTTTTTTCAATTGTCTGTTTATAACACGCAGATCATTCATGGAATATTTGCCTTTTCTACGAACTATATATAATTGCAATTTCACGATACATACTTGTTTTCTTCTGGCTTCCTTAGTCTTATCTTGTTCTTTATGTATAGGGGTTGATCAAGCATGCTTGATTATCGGGGAATCCCTCCTTGCTTCACTATAATTAACTCTAATAAACAATGGATATTGATCTTTTTGAGTTCAAGGTATAACTTCACACATTCTGCATCTCAAGGTGATGTATAAGGTACCCGCGTCGATTATCATCACACAGATTTTTTGGTGATAATACTTTTTTAATATGCAACAGAATAATCGAATTACCAGAGTTGATATATTAAAGGAGACGCAAATTAAGAGTGTTTGATTATGATTTTGTCACATAAGATTAACATGAAAAAAATAACATAGTCCTTATTAAATATATAAATGCTCAACATTTATGAGAATTAGTAATGAAATCCATATTTATAATGCATGAATTATCAACCTCTATGTCGTTGATCAAGCTCTTACCATACATGAAATATTAAGCAGCAATGGGGTTGTGGTCTATAGGTTCAAACCGACACTCGTCCTGTCGGTGGTGAGTGTAAACAATACGAATACGACCTCTACGTATGATTCCCGAGGCCCTACATTTTGTGATTTTTTTTTAAAATTTGCGTATAACATTGGGTTATGAGTTTATTCCTGTACTTTGATTTCATTTTTTTATTTCATAGTGAGGTATAAAAGTGAGTAAATTCATTACTTTGACCAAAAGATTAAAAAAAAAAAGGTCTATAAAGATTTATTAGAAATTAATAATTTAGGACCTAAAAAGTCATTAATGGAAATTATGATCACCATTTTAAAAGAAGTATAAAATCAAGTATTAAGAGGCTGCAATTCTTAAACCGGGATTGGGGTGTAAATAGGGGGGATTATATGCAATTAAGCTTATATACTGAGTGTTATGCGAGAATGACAAATGAGACCTTCAATAATCGGCAATAATTTCAGACACTTGGGGGCCCTTGAATTTGGCTTGGAGATCTATTTTCAGCACCGTAAAGCACATGCACTTGTTTTTGTAACCTTGTGGCTTCTTCCCCGAAACTCTACTCTTTTTCCTTTTAACACAAAATTGACATCCTGACCTCTTTCAAACGGTTGGATTTAGGATTCTATTTTGCTATTTTGTTTTCCTTTTGGTTATAGGGGTACGTTTATTTCCTAGCTGATAGTACCTCTGTCATCTTAGTCGTAACAAAGATGATTCGACTCCTATTTATGTGATGAGAGGCTTATGAAAGGATCTCTTATTAGTTCCTAAAAATTAGATAGTTGAATGTAAGTTACACAAACAGTTCTTATTTAGGTCCCGATCTACTTAAAACAGAACCACAAAATTTTGAATCTTGACTTTGCCAAAACATTTATAAAGCTGTCTTATTATCATTTTCTCAACCTTCTTTTAACTGCTTTGTTATTACTTATTTACTGATTGACAAAACCCACTTCACAATATTTCTTAATTACTTAAAAGCTTGTCTGTAATTTTGGCCAAAGGGCCCCATTAAAAGGTGGAAACAGCTAGGATTAGTAAGGCTTCCAAGAAATTATTCTTTCCAAACTCTCCAATTTAATAAATCTTAATGGCGAGGTGGTCCATATGGAGCAAATGTTAGTTTCCATCTGTGCTTAATAATCCCCTAATGCAATTTAATATTCCCCAAATGCAATTTAATATTCCATGCTAGATAATTATATGAACTATCATGCTGCTGTAACGTTCCCAATCATTGAGAGAAAATAAATTTAATCTCGATGCAGAATCCCATCTATAGACTATAGTTATTTTAATGGCCAAGGTCGTATTGACATTATATAAACTGGTTTTCTTGTCGTATTCACAGATATAAAGTAGTTTCTTTAGCTGTGTCAAACGATTTTAGATTTTAATAAAGAAGTAGACACTTTTGGTTGAATGTTTATTACTATATGAAAATATTCAAAAAGAGAAATCTTACAACCCAACACCAAAGTCCTTACATTTTATAGACTAGATAACTTTGAATAATATTTCCTAGTTATATTAATGAATTGAAAATTCATGAAGACAATATCTGCCAATGAGACTGCAACATGAAGTTGGTAAGCTTGACGGTGTGGCGTGTTTCGACTTAAAACTTACTCGGATTCAAGACGTGGCTCTATTGAAGTTGATCATTAAATGGAGCATCAAGGGGTGAAAGTCAATGTAGTTATTGATTAAGTTAACTAGTATGATATGATTCTTTTCTTTGATAATATCTTTTTAGTTAAAATATAAAATATATATTTTAAATAAATTCGCCAACAGTCAACAACATTAAAATTAGACTGAAATATCTAGTTAATGATTTAAACTAAAAAATTCGTATTACTTTACAATCACTTGAACCTCATGAGCCTCTTTATTAGTAGTTGACCGAAAGCAGGTTGTGGTGAATACATATGAATGCATGAGAGGTGTTTATCATCATGAGAAACGCCAGAAATGTATCTAAAGATGGAATAGTGCTTGTAACAGAGATGAAATCTAAGTTGGTGGTGAATCTTCATGGAAGTGATAAGAGTGCAACTACGTATAGTCACCTTCAATGTAATAAATATAGAGGTGGGTAAGCATTTCACTTGGAGGTTTTAGTATTAGCTGTGTGCACAAGGAATCTATCATCTTCAATTTACACGAAGCTGAAAATGGCAAAAATAAAGAGCTGTTATTTGTGAAATGGAAGAACATAGGTGGATGAGGTAATTAGCAACACCTAGTGGAGTTTATCAGAAATGAGAAAGACATCATCTTATGTATAGAGAATATGATCAAAACTATTTAATTCTTTCCACGTAGTGATTCTTTCGTAAGTGATCATGACTTGGAAGGAATTGCCTAAAAGAGTTACAAATAGTTAACTGGTGATTAGGAGCATCCACTTTCTCTTTCACACTCGTAAGCTCAGGAATTTTGAAGTGTCTTTAGCAATTTTCCTTTTCCTCCTAAGCCAACTCCTTCTTGTTAGTGGATGTAAAGTACATCGTCAGATTTTAATCTTTGCTTTTAAGTTTCTCTTCATTTCATGGTCGTTTTAGACATGCAATGGAATCTGGGATTGATATTTTTTTTTGTTAGCCTGTTATGTACTTAGAACGTCAGTGAACTCCACGAATCCATATGCCTGTACGTCTTGCCCCTAATGTTATGTAGGGATTTAATTGAAAAAATTTTAAAATTTAAATTAGATATCAATCACATCAAAAGAAAAGTTTAAGGTTTAAAGATTTAATCGATAATAAATCGCTATAAAACTGGCTAAAGTGTTGCAAGTGTAGTTTTCATTCAACGCATCATGTATAACACAATGTTAAAGAAAATTAATTAATCAACGAAGAAGAAATCTTCTATAGTTACTAATTAACGTTAAGTGTACTTAACGCAGTAAAACAAATATAATAAAAATCTCTATAAGTTAATACTCAATAAATTAATAATTTTCATCGTATAGAATTATTTATTTTCTTAACTTGAGTTAATAATTTTGATAAATTAATAATTCTTTTGAAAAATATAATATAATTTTATGGTCTCATTCATATCATAAATTAATAATTTGCTAAAATTTAAAATTTATTTATAATTGATTATGATTTTTTTAAATTATGATTTTATTTTAAATCATAAATTTGTGTTTTAAAACGAAGAAAAAGGTGTGGCTTAACATCAATTGTTTGCATAGTAATAAGGCCAAAAAAATACCCGATAGTGGTTGCAAAGACATTACGAATGTGCTTGTTTAGTGGGTATCAAAAAAGAAGAATGGGTATGAAATGAAAGATTGAGTTTAATAAAAGACTATAATTATAGAGTTATTATTTTGATTACCTATTTTTGGGTAATACCTCATTCTTCTCCTAATTTAGAGGAATGAGTATCATTGTTATGTAAGGGTGTACTTATTACAATTAATTAAAATATAATTAATTAAAATATAATTATTAATTAATTAAAATATTATTAACAATTAATTAAGTAATTACAATATAATTAATTAAAATTAATTACAATATTTTAATTAATCAATATATCGTAATTAATTAATTACAATATAATTAATTAAATTATAATTAATTAATTAAAATATAAAAAATTTTAAATTATAATTAATTAATTAATTAAAATATAATAAAATTTTATTTCTTAATATTTTTTTACCAACTAATCATTATCAATAGGAATCGCAATTATTCCTTCCTCTTAAATAATTATTATAATTATAATAATAATTTTCATTCTTACTTTTCACTGTATTAATTAATTTCTATTCCAAACCAACTGCCCCGTAATTCTCTTCCCTTTGACAAGACGTATGCAACTCTGTCTATTATTTAATTTGCATCTCCTTACCTTGTCAGCTGGGAGAAAAAATGGAAAAGAAAAATGGAGATAAAGAAGAAGCAGAGTGACTTTTTAACACCTTATTGACTGTGACTTTGCTCTGTTGGAGGCTGCCTCTTATATTATTTCAACTCTCTTTCTCGGCTCCTGCTTCATTTGTCAATTCTCAGCCTCCTTTTAACTCTCTCTCTCTCTCTCTGTCTCTCCCTCCTTCTTTCTGCTTACATCTTCTCAACCAAAGGAAAGCATTCTTCTAACGAAAATTCCTTTTCCTGATTAGGCCACCTGTTCTAGTTGCTGACACTTGGCCTAGGATTTAACAAAAGACTTTGCGGCTTTAGGAAAGGTTTCTGCGTCCCTCATTGCAGTTGGGTTTTGCTTGAAATGGGGAGGCACTCTTGCTGCTACAAGCAGAAGTTAAGGAAAGGACTGTGGTCACCAGAAGAAGATGAGAAACTTTTGAGGCATATTACCAAGTATGGCCATGGTTGTTGGAGCTCTGTCCCCAAACAAGCTGGTATGATTAAACCTTATATTCGTTCCTCAATTTTTTTTTCAGTAGCAGAGTATGTTTCCTGATAATGGTCGACTAAGTTTTGCAGGTTTGCAGAGGTGTGGAAAGAGCTGTAGATTGAGGTGGATTAACTACTTGAGGCCTGATTTGAAGAGAGGTTCATTCTCACAACAGGAAGAGAACCTCATCATTGAGCTTCATGCTGTGTTGGGAAACAGGTACTGTTCTCTTGATTAATTAGGCAGGCGTTTGCTTGGGAATTCTCATTCTTTATTATTAAAAAACAATGTTTTCTTTTGTACGATTACGCAGGTGGTCTCAAATTGCAGCACAATTGCCTGGTAGAACAGACAATGAGATAAAGAATTTGTGGAACTCTTGCTTGAAGAAGAAACTTAGGCAGAAAGGCATTGACCCTGTTACTCACAAACCACTCTCAGAGGTTGAAAATGGAGAAGTCAAGAACCAACCTGCCAAGGACAAAATCTCTGGGGCTTCAAGTGAGCTCAATCTCCTCAAAGTCGATTGCTCTATGCAAGGTGCAAATTTACAAGAGAGCAGACCATCTTCAATTTCTCCACAGGGCTATGGAGTGCATGAGGCAGGTTCTCCTAGCTCCAAGACCATAAGCGCTTGTGATAGTAATACCATTAACCGGAGTAGCAACAACAGTTTGATGACACCTACCAGCAACAAAGAGTTTTTCTTGGACAGGTTTGGAAACTCCATCCATGAAACTACTACAACCAATTGTCAACCTTCGGAATTGGTCGAACATTTCCCTTTTCAGCAAGTGTCCAATGCCAAGCTCACAACAAACACAATCCCCTCCCTCTGGTTCCCACAAACAAGCAAAAGTTTTGACCTGAATTCTGAATTCTCTTCCAGTGTAATATCCACCATTCTTCCGTCAACAAGGAGTTCATTTCTTTCTACTTCTACGGGCTACAAGCCGTCGGTTACTCTTTCTTCTGATGACCCTTCCGTACCATCATTAGTAATCAGCGGTTCTCGGTTCTGGGAAGCTCCAGCCAATAATGTTAATGGCAGTAGTGGAAGTACTAATAGTGGTGAGCTGCAAAGCAGCAACACTTTCTTCGAAAATACCATTTTTTCTTGGGGATTGGGGGACTGCAACTCCACAGATAAAGAGGTCCAAAACCATCTAATGGAAAGTCAACAGGAGGACATCAAATGGCCAGAATACCTTCAAAATCCATTGTTAATGACTGCTGCTTTACAGAATCATAATCCTCAATCATTATTCAATGAGATAAAATCAGAAACACATTTCCTGACTGGAAATTCAACTGCTATTTGGCCTCATAATCTGCAGCAACAAGATCCGTTGCAAAATTCTGGTATTGCTGCTAAGGATATCCAGAGACTCACAGCAGCCTATGGACATATTTAGCTTTCATTTGGCTAGAGGAGGCCATCCGATTACGAGAAGAAAATGAAGAAGCTTGAACAAATGCTCTTTTCTTCAATTACAGGTGTGTGCAACAGATTTTTCTATTGTATATAGGTCTGATAGGAAACTCATTTCTCCAATTCTCTCTAGTTCTGAAATATAATTGCGCGGAGAATATCTTTTGTTGTTAGCTTTCGACTTGTGGGCTTAGGGCAGATTTGCTGAATAAGGCGTGTTTCAATCCTTGTCTTCTTTTATCTCATGGATATGCATCATTGTCACACTTTTGCAGCTTTGTAATTGACAAATCCACGGAAAAGAAACATATTTTGTTCATAATACATGAGATTTAATGAGGGTTTTTCTTGTTTCACTAGTAATGAAGTAAAAGGAGGTATCTTTCACATCTTGCCTAGAGCTCCAACAGCTTATCCAAATATCTCAATTACTGCAAACAAAAGTACAGGGAAATTAAAAGATAGCTTTTGTTGTCAACCTTTTTTTCCCATCAAGCTGAACGATTTAACAGTAGTTGTCATCAATTCAAGAGATAATTAATAATTATTTTCAGAACAGCTTTGTCACTTTAATTTTCAAAACGTTACTAAACTGGCTGTCTTTTCACTTAAACATATCAAAAACAACATCAGCAATAAGTTTTGCTTTCCTTCAGTTGCAAGACTCAAGGAGCTATCAACTCCTCTTTCCTATGCCCAACCCCCTAAAAAAGCTCACCTCTTTATGGTAGATCACGCGCCACGCACAAATACCACACACCAAGTGTGTAATTGTATATAGGCAAGACGTGAGATAGTTCTTATTGAACTGAGAGTTGCTCCGTACGCAGAGATTGTGACCCATAATCTAATAAGGGCCATATGGTTTGCCAACTTCTTTGCAGCTTCTTTGAGACACAACATTATCTTAAGAAACCCTTTATAAAGCAAGAAACTTCCTGTTCAAGGGAGAAAAAGAGAACAGTCCTTTTAATGTTGAAAAACAAAAGTTGCAGATATGGCCAATCAAGTCATTGCCATTCACTTGTCAGCATCTGATAAAGTCCTGCAGTTCTGCAAATATTCCCCCCTAGAATTGTATCGTGACTGGACATTTATTTACCCCCTTTAGTCCAGGAGTTAACTCTAAGAGTTTGGGTTAAAATGATGATTTGGTAAGAAATAGGAATTTTCCTACAAGTCACCAAAGATAGACATAGCTACATATAGAATAGGAGAAAAAGGAAGACAAGCCTCCGTCTACTAGTCCAGAGCCAAAAAGAAGAATGCAACTATTGTTTTCCTTTTTCTTTTTCGGCTATAAAACTTCTTTACTAATAAAGGGGCTTTTCCTTTGGGACATTTTTGACTTTTCTTATAAAGTTGGACAATATTTAATTGTAAATTTGGTTTTTTAAATAACTTATTAATTAAGTTACGTAATTTGATTCAGATAAAAATAATAAAGTGACCCGATAAATGATTTAAATCAATGGGTCGAAGTTTAGAAGGAAAATGAATCCCGATTAGTGTGGACCAGACCCATATTTGACTTGTGATGAGGAAGCCCGATATGAAAGCTATATATAAAAGGTTAAGGTCTTCTGTAGTTTTTCATATTATTCGTAAGCATAAAGATTTTCTGACTAGTTAAGAGAGCTTATATTTTGAGAAAACTGTAGAAAGACGCTGATCGCGTCTCGGTAAGGGATTCTTGTAAAAACGGCGGTAAATTCGCGCTCGTTTCCGCTTCGGAAAGCTCATTCGAAGTTATAGAACCGAAATCAGGTATTTTTCACATTTCTTCGTTTATTGCCCTTTCACGTTTGATTGGGAATACGTAACTAAGGTATCGTTACGTGTTACACATGGTATCAGAGCGGTGAAGTGATCAGGTGGTCGAAAATAAAGTTTTTTTAGTTTTTCTCTCATAAAGTTTTCAGAAAGTAACTTCTGTTTCTCGGTTCTTTCTTATTTTTTATTGCATGAAAGTAGTATACATGTGTTTAGCCTTGAGAAACGGGTTGAAAACGAGCTCAGGAGTGCTAAAAACTAACCCAAAACATGCCGGAAATCGCTATTTTTCAACTAGTTGACAGACAAGTGGCAGAACGTCGACCACACTCGTGTCGAGCGCGTGCGTTACACGCTCAAGCGTCAGTGGACACACTTGTGTATCGCTGCGCATGTGGGGCAAGCACCAGATGTGTCTCCCACACGTTTGCGCTAGTGCACGTCCACCACATACCTCTCCCTCGGATGTGCGGCTGACGTTGGGTTGACATCATACTGATGTCAATTGTACGGACGTGCTACAATAATTTAAAAAACTGCAAAGAAAAGAAAATTTTCATATTTCCTGTAAGGGTATCTCGGGATGTTTTGGGTCAGTTTCTGGGTTCGAAAAATTTATAAGTGAATTTTTTTCATTTTTCTAGATTTATTACATTAGTAATAAATTAAAGTTTAACTCCAGAAAAAAGAATTAAGGTGTTCTGAATATGATTTTGAGTGAATTTTTATACTTCGAACATCATATGAGGGAAATACTTCAAGTTTTGGTGTCTTGGGTCTTATGTTTAGTGTTCAGGATTGCATGATAGTTACTCGGAAAAGGAATTAAGACATTTTGAAGCCATTTTTGAGTGAATGTTCATGCAGCAAACTTGCCATAAAAGAGATACATGAGGCTCTTGTATCTTGGGTAGTTAGTTTAGTGTCCGGTGATGTATGATAGTTGCTCTACTGAGATTTTTCTTTTACGAAAATCTCAAATGAAGTTTTCAGATAATGTCTTCAGCACGAGTGTGTGACAATGAGAATGTGCATTCGGGTTTTTTCATTTATTGATGTTACCTTGTCACATACAATATGCCCATCAAGAATGTGAGGATAATATAAAGATGTATCCCTTGTGTTTGTGAACTTTTTGAGTGCTAATGAGGATGTAGTTACCAAAGTGGCCTTTCAAATCAGTATTTTGAATTATTCTGCTTGCATGTAGGGGGTCTTTGGTTTTATATTTGGTTATTCTACCCAAAGATGTTGGCTTTACATAACATTTTGAGATGTGCATAAAGGCATTTGTAGAGGAAAGTTGTTGCTCAAGTGATCTATTCAGCCAAAGGTGGTAGTGTCATGAGAGTTGATGGTTTGTACCCTGATTACTTTTATATGGAGGTCTAATTGCATATATTATGTATTCAACCCAAATGTATGTCATAATATGTGTGATCAAATTTTCAGTAAAGATACTATTTAATGGCTTGAGTATCGCTGTTATCTTACATTTGTGCTGATTTAAACATTATCTTTTGATCGACACCTTTTCGATCAATAAAATTAGCATTGCCATAGAAACCCTAACCAGTTTCAATACGAAGAAGTGGACAGAGGATGTATTGAATGTTATGGACTAGTTGAGGTTGATTTGGTCATATACAAGGATAAGCCATCTCCACTTACATCCATAAGCTCAAGAGCTCATAAAGCAATCTATGAAGCTTGGGATCGGTCTAACATATTAAGTCTTGTGACCATTAAAGAACCCATACCTGACCATCTGCTAAGTGGACCTCCAAATACAGACATAGCGAAGTAATTTCTTGTAAATGTCTCCTAGAGGTACACAGTCTCACCTAATGTTGAGACAAGTGCCTTGATGAAAGAATTATTCTCCATACATATCAAGAATGATCCATCTTCACAGTAAATTGAATATGTTAAACATTCCTCTTCCTGATGTCTTCATAGTTCACCAGACTCTGAATACACTCTACCCAGAGTTTAGTAATTTGGTGATGACATTTTATTCGTAGAAATGGGACTTCAACGCTTTGATTTCCCATTGTGTTGCTGAGGAGGAGAAACTTAAGCTTTCTACTCCTACATCCCTCAAAGCAACTAAAGGAAAGGCAAAAAGGAAGCCCGCTAAGATCAAAGGTAGAAAGACTAAATCTTCTCCACATACTAATACTGGTCAACCCAGTGCTGGTAAAGGTATTAAGGACATAAAGTAACCAGCAATATAAGCCCTAGAAGGAAAGATTGTGAGTATCAGATAACTCCTTGGTTTATCAATTTATGAATATGATTTGCGATAGTCACATTAAGAACTTGGTGACTATATAGTAGAGTATCTGATCAAGGTACTTCCACAATGCCAGGATTCATATCCAGGATAAAGTCAAATAAAAGGAAGGAGAAACTGATGATTCAATGAAGAAGTGGAAGTAATATTTATAGGGACTGTATGTACTGAACCTTGCTGCAAGGTTCATTTTAGTTTTTACACGACACATTTTATATATGATCTTTAGATCAATTTTGGATAAAGAAGGTTGACGTTTTGTATTTAATGCTTCTGTTGTACAACTATTGTTTAATGTAAAACATAATGGTACAACTTTCTTGTCATATGGTTTGTATAGAATGTGTTTTACCCCGAATTAGCTATATGCTTCTTCGTATCTTGCTAAACAAGTCATGAAATGAAGGATCCTGATGAATAAAAAGTCATACATGGTGTGACTTAAAAGTTTAAACAACATTTCTATAGCTAGGGTCGAGAGATTGATTAAGGAAAGCATTTTCTCAATTCTAGATTATGATGATCTGGGAGCATGTATTGAATATTGCAGGGGTAAGTTGACTAATAAGGAAGTAAGGTCAACTCGTGTTTATGACTTGTTTAGTCTTTTAAATATGGGTATTAAAAGACCTTATATAGCTGCAGTGTGCAATTTCAAATGTATTCTGACATTTGTTGATGATTATTCCCATTACAGTTATGTATTCTTGCTTAAAGATCGAAGGTTGAGAATCAATTAGGAAAATCCATTCAAAGTGTCAGATCTGACCGTGGAAGAGAATATCATGCCAAACATGGTGTTTCAGGACTTGAAAAAATCAGTTTGCCAGATATATGGAATCGGTTATGATAGTGACTTGATTCACTATATTGGGTAGTCTTGATCAAAATGATGTATTTCCAAAAGACATAGTCGCACCCTAAAGGACTTGAAGAAGTCAATGCAAAGCAAGAGTAATTTACCTGATTATCTAGAAGTGTGAAAACCCAGCCTTGCACACATTCGTGTATGAGGCTGCCCTACAAAAGTAGTATAATCCTTATAAAGAAAAGTTGGATGCTCATTATGCTCATTGCTATTTAGTAAGATATCCTGACCACTCTAAAGGCTACAGATCTTACTGTAGAGAAGAATGGACCAGAATAGTAGAACCACAAACAGCTAAGTTTTTGGAATATAATGTCTACGATGATGATGGGCCCTTTGACCCTTAGGATGATAACAGGATGGATACTACAGTTATTATGTACTCGTCATTCATACAGTTAGATCTGGTGGATCCAGGTCTTTATACCGTGCCTATACAGGAACAAGAACCTAGTGGATCTAGGTCTTTGTACCGTGCCTGTACAAAAATAGGAACTCATACATGTACACACAAAGGTTCTTGGGAGTTACAAGATCTAATGCAGTTATGAAGATCTGTCAGAGTGAGATGACTTGCTATCCCATCTGATTACATAGTCTATTAGGTGAACAGGAATATGATATTAGACGTGTTACGAATCCAGTTACTTTTATAGAAGTTGTTTCTGAACCCAATGTGGAATTGTGATGAGTTGCAATGACTAATGAGATGCAAGTCATAAAGCATAGTAAGATCTGGGAGCTAGTTGATTTTGTAGCAGAACTGTAAAGCCACCAGTTGTAAATGAAGTTTTAAAACTTAAAGGATTTGAGGATAAAGTTCAGCAGTTTATGGGCTCGCTTAATTGCTTGATGGTTTGCTTAGAAAAAAAGGTTGACTTTAATATTACCTTTTCTCTTATGTCCTCGTAGGATTCATTTTGAGTGATTAAGGTAATTGTAGCTCATAATGATATAGAGTTACATCAGATGGTTATCAAAACTGCTTTTCTGAATAAAAACCTTTATAAAGTGGTCTATATAGTACAACTTAAAGGATTTCAGGATCCAGATGAAACTGACATGCTTTACGCGTTATGCATATCAATATATGATTTACATTAAACCTCCTAAAAGTGATACCTTACAATTGATAAGGTTTGACTTCTTTTGGCTTCATGGAAAATAAAGTTAAAAAGATGTTTGTACTATAAGGTCAAGGGAAGCAAAGTTATCTTTCTATTACAGCATGTTGATGCTATATTGCTCACGTCAAATTACTTGGCCTGTTATATAACGTTAAGCAACTTTTGGTTGAGAACTTTGACATAAAGGACCTTAGCATAGCATCTTTTGTCCTAGGTATTCAGATTCACCTAGACAGATCTTAACAGTCATCATACCTCTCACAGAGTGCATACATTGAGTATATGTTACAAAGGTTTAATATGATTAACTGTAAACCTGTCCTAGCACCTATCTCTCATAGTAAGAGATAATCTTTAGGACAGTATCCAAAGAATAAAGTAAAGAGAGAGGTTATAACGAATGTTTCGTATTGTAGTACGGTTGATAGCCTGATGTATGCTCGGCTATGTACTAGGTAGGACATTGCACAGATTAATTTTCTATTTTTTTGTTATTCTTATTCTATAATATAATGATATTCCTCTTCATATGTTTCTGTTTTTT